>JAUDZF010000072.1:0-81274 GCA_030407055.1 Armillaria mellea
GCCAACGGTGTTGCTTGGGAGGAGGTGGCTACGGGGTCAAACGCAGGACCTGCGGGCCAGCCATAGTCCGAGTCAAAGTATACGGGTTGATTACAAACAGGCCACAAGGAATGGGAAGAATTGCTACACAGCGTCAATTCCTTCGTCCGGAGCCTTTACCCACAGCGAGCGGTAGGAAGTAATGGCGAAGGAATCAGCAGAGCTAAGAAGGTCCTTCTTTTCCTGTTCAGTGAAGCGCGGAAGATACTCGGCCGGGAGGGTGTCTTGACAATGTCGGGCCAATCACCGGTGGTGTATACAGGGTTCGAGAAAAGACCTATTTGGAAGGCGGCATGGCGTTCAACCGCGAGGGCGTCCTCGGTAGAGTTGCTTCTCCAAGGTGTGCCTCTGAAGAACGTTCAAGCTGCATAAACGCCGAAGGGAGAAAGGGTCATAGTTACATGTAATCAGAATTTTTGAAGCCAATCTCTCCCCGATATGTTTCATTTCCCGAAACGCTGAGACGAAATCAATAAGCAAGTGTTTGCTTTATAGAGGTACGTCGACAGACCCTTGAACGGCTCCATGCATGCGCCTTTACTATGATAAAGTATTAAGATCGGAGGCAGGTGGGGAAAGCGTATGGAACGTACATAAATTGTATGCACAATGATACGGAGCAGTAGACGAGTTGACGCCGGTGGCAAGCGTGACATCTAGACTCAGTGTAAGCTTACCGGAACGGGCTTTCAATGATAGATAGGAGTTGTACCGAAAGGATAGGATGAGATCTGGCTACAGAAATTACCCGGTTCATTGAAAGTAAACCTGAAGCACTTGAGCACGTCGCGGCGACAAAGAATCACGGGGACGAACCAAGTTTTAACGCGGCCGTTTGTACGCCTTGATACCGGTCTTGGCGTAGCTGGAAATTGCGTTTTGGGTTATAAGAACTGTTGTATTTCTCGAACGCTCACTTTACAAAGTCGTCCACTATCTGAGGCGATGTGAAACCCCCCGTAATAAACCTGAAGGGCGACAGGTGTATCCCAGTGGACTATTTCTCTGCATGTTAACATGATATATGATTATAGCGAAGACAGCCTTACACAGTGATATAACAGGCTCCACATTATGAGCCAAGTGATAATCAATAACTGCAGCGAAAACTATCAGCATCGCTGACGACACTGTAAAATGAATTTATACCATCGGAGTAGTGATCAATGCCAGCAGTGTTAACGGGAGAGTCAGCAGCGCCGAACGGGTAGACCCTAGCCCACGAAATACTACAAAGTGTTGTTCAGAGAACTCCTGTCAAATTTATTCTTTTACACGTACGAGAACGAATGTGCAGTCACCCCCAGAGCAGCGGAACGTTCGACGTCTTCCTTATACAGGTAATAATGTAGATTGACAACATCACCTGTGATGACCGTCAATCGCATGAAATTGAGGTATCAAATCATGCTCACCAGTTGTATTATCGATCGTACCACCAGGCTGTCTTGGAGCCCAGTCCCACATCGTCGGTCCCTTACCTTCATTCTTCGTGGCCCCCTCGACTTGATACGCGGAAGTGTCGACTCCGAATTTGAAGCCTTTAGGATACTTCAAGTCTGGCAAGATATCCTTTGGTGCCGGGGCATAGAAAGATGGATACAGAGGCGGCGGGGAGGGCGGTAAGGTGACTGCTGCGCTAGGAACACGGGTAGTGGTGAACGGAGGTGGCTCGACAGCCCCGATCTGTAGGTCGAGGATAAGTTGGGAACTAGAGCAATCAGCGAGACCACGAACGACATCCCAAAGTTGTTCCAATCCTTCCGGGGTGTAATCGCGAGGAATTGATCCGACTGCAGGAAAGCTAGCTGTGCCCGTGGAAATACCTGTAGGAGTAGTAGTGGCGGATACCACCGAAGAACTCGTTCCTGTAGCCGACTGTGCGAGTGCTACAGAAATTCCGTTCCAACTAACGGGAAAAGGCGAAGGGGAGTAACAGTATCTGGAGGAGCATCTTGGGGCAAGGAAGATCGAACCGCCGCAGCCAGTCTATATAGCCCCTTCGCTTTTTGTTTTTCTTGGCTACATGGACATTTCGGAGAAATAAATCGGGAACAGGTGAAGCCCGATACTAGGACAGAGAAATTTGTGATATCGAACTTCTTTTACGGGAGGAATTAGTGGTCAGGTCTAGAAAATTACACAGGAATTGCTGCAGCACATCAGAGGGACCACACGGTGTGTTGAGTGAATCAGAGGAAGCCTGCTCCCATTCGAGCTCACTAAAACCACCTCCAAGTCACCGTTCAATCAGATGATGTACTTGAGAAGACGCTTACATTATTATATTCAAGGATCTCCAACTTGATCGAATATTACGCGACTGCACACGCTCTAACATCGCTACGTGATAATGGTATAAACGGTCGGACAAATTCCTTGCCATTGAATTGTCAGCGAGCGGTGGGAACTGGCGACGCGACGACAGGCTTCGAAAGGAGTCGCAATAGGATCTCACCGAATAGTTGACGCGTATTCAGCGACTGCACGGCCAGATCGCGTTTGATCGGATGTTTGTTCATCGCTCTCGGATTCGGATTCGGACTCGTTGCCGGCGGCGTTGTTCTGGAATCTTGCCCAATGTAGAACACAATACGAGCCAGAAAGGATCGTAATTGTGAAGCAGGACGTGAGAAAATCCACTAGCTTCGACGCTGGTAAAAATTTAAAAAAAACCCCAGTTGCGAGTCTTGCAGTGGGGCGGTGCCACCATTAAGTCGGAGATTTGACATTGTCATTACGGCGGTCCGGCTCCATTCTCGGCATCCTGTTCGATTCGGCGCATGCCGATGTTAGGTGTCGGAGTTTGAAATACAAGCGTCGGCAACCACCGTCAAATTCCTGTTTGCACCTCGTCATTCCTCATAACCATGGCAAAGTAGACGCTCCAGTAGACCCAAAATGACAGAGATCCCTGCCGAGAGAGAGGTTGAATGCAACGAGGACGACTTCTGGCTTGACGATAATCTGCAAGCGGGGTTGGCTAATCTTGAGAAAATCAAGGCGACTGTGCGCGAGGAGGGTGAAGACTCTGGTACATTATATTCCTCTTCCAGACTACGTACATTCACAGTACTACAGATGCGTATAAGAAGTGTCTCCAACGCGAGGAAAGATGTCGTTCACTGCTCGCCAACATCCCTTGACTTCGCGTTTCCACTATGCCATATGCACCATCCCCGACTGTTTCCTTCTTGGCGATCTCTTTTGTCTCATGTTTTGCCCGTCCTTCTGGCACATGTGTAATCCCTGATAGTATTTCTGCGGTCCATTTTGGGTTTTCTTGGTTATTGGCGCGGCTCATCCAGGCACGGCAGATGCTCAAACTTCAAAGTCTCATCAAATACGTTTCGACGCAGTGTATCCTTGCTTTCACCTCTGTCTTTTGTACAAGAATTCTATATCTGAGCTGTACTTCACACACCGCAATTTCATCGTGGAATCACTGTACCTCTTCAAGGACATCCTGACTTTAGATTGTCTCTGCAAGGCTCTAGGCGTGTATTTATCATGCTCTGGGGCTCCGCTTGGGGGCATACATTTGTTGTTCGGTGCATGTCGCCATTGCTTGATGGTGTTCTCTGACGTTCTCATCTGATAACGTAGTTGCGAGTTGGGTGAGCCTCAAGCAGCCCCACCGAATTGACGGTGACCAAACTAAAGACAATGTCATGCCTGGAAGTGGTCTGGCGAATCTTTTGAAATTTTATCCCGTTGGCCTCTTTGTCTGTGATGGAAGTTTGTACTCGTTCTGGTCTTTTCTTGTTTTATCTTTCCGTGACATCTGTCCAATACCATTGTCTTCGTAGATTCTACTCTAACATACTTGCGTAGTGGGAGGTGTATTTTCCTGAAAAGGAATAGCCGACAGGCAGCTTTCGGGCCGAATGTCCGATGATTAGCGTTCAAATTGAGACTGATGTATTCATGATTCAACCACGTACTCCTTCCCCAACAACTACTCTCTGACTTTCAAGTGCATTATTTTATTTTCACTTGAAATCGTATCGCACAAGCTTACATCCAGTCCCAGCTTGGCCTAGGCTGAGTGGGTACTGACGGACTTAGATTCGCAGAGAGCTATGGCATCCCCGCGTACAACAGCGAGTAATAGCACTCCAGATCACATCCCATCTAACGGCGATGTCCTCTCTGTCAAGCTTATATTGAACAGATATTGCAAATACTTCCTCCCTGTCGAGATTATCGACGATATACTCGACTGTGCTCAATACTGGCCAAGTATCCACACAAAATGTAGCCTGGAGGAGCACGCGGCAGCACATCTCCAGGCTGGACAGCCCTTTGATAATGCCGACTGGTGCTACGTCGTCTCTCCTCCTGTTCCCCAAGATGTTAAAGTGCGGGCGGTGAAGTTCGTAACCGAGAGTTGCGACCAAGGTTGGGGAGGCGAACTGAGGGACCGAGGTACGCTTGTCTTGTTTCGGATCATCTTCTTGCATCCTTACATACCATAGGGACCTACAATGGCTCATGGACCTGGTTCGAGGCCGCAATAATACGGGGAGACCCGTGGTGGCTCAATGAAGTCTTGGAGGGGCCTATAGATTTGTACCGCAGGGCTTTGGCAGAAGACGTGCGCAGCGCAGCACGAGCTACCGAAGTACGATCCCACGAGGAGGAGGGCAGCAGATGGCACATTGGAGTAAATGTTACCGCCGAAGACTCATACAAGGAACATACGAACGTCTGGCGACGTACCGTTGAGGGTATCAAGCAGCAATCGATGAGAGGTCTTTTGGGTCTTTCGCATGAGTTTGTGAGGCTGCTTGAGCCGGGGGATAGGGTAGCGCTGATGGCTAGAGCCATGGTGAGTCCTTCTCAATACTATTTCCTCCTTCTAAATCAACCCAGTTTCCTGGCTGGGTTAATAATGTCAAATCTGCCTCGATAGATGTATTCTATACCAGATAACGATTTCGGAAGCCTCTACCTCGTGCATATATATGTGGATTGCTCTATCTTATTTATGATTACAGTCGAAATATGCTACTCTAACCCCGGGCCTTTGTCCAAAACCTGAATCACCACTACGTTTTCTACCGTTAGAGACAGAAGCTCATTACATTCCCTGAGAATGGGTCGCACTAGAGTACGTATTGTCATTGACGGCGAGACTTCTGGAATGTGGCGTTCTGGGACTCTGCAGCCCTAGTCGTTTGGGAGGAGGGCATCGAGCTAGATGCTGCGCTTATAAGCTCAAGATGACGGAAATAACGGGAATGCATTGCTATGAAAGCATTATTGAGAGAGTGGACAAGAACCGCTAAGGCGGATGGAAGAGAAAAAGGCGGGAGTGCAGCGCAATGTTAATGGTAAAGCTTATTGTTTACAAGAACAAAAGCACAGGATACAAAGGACGATAAGGCTACTTCACTGTTGAAGGTGGGACTCGAAGAATTCCGCTATTCGTACTTGTAAATTTTGGTACTCATTAAAGACATCATAAAACTCACCCAAAGACAATGCCGAACGTTTGTACGTCCGCTCCAGTGTCGTGTAATCGACGTGCTGGATACCGAACCTACATCCATGCTAAGACCAGAAAATACTTAAACCCGTAACAACAAGCACGCACCTGGCCGCTGTTCCAAGTGTCCACTCCGCATTATCAATCATTGCTACAAATGAGTGAGTGAGAAGCGATTTCTATGACCCGTTTCCTGGAACTAACCCCAAGCGAAAGCACCCTGGATGGGGACACCGTCTTCGTGGATGGACGTCAACATCTCACCGAGGTACGTGAGGAAATAGTCTGGAAATGGTAGATAAATCGTCAATTAGCTTGAAATGACTCTCAATGCGCACTCGTTCGGAGCACATCGTTCTTTACTATCGCTATTTCTGCGCCCGGCAAGTCATTAGGCTCTACAGCTCCGAACTCGGAAACATACTGTCCGCCAGGTATCAGGAACATTCATCGAAACTATTATGATACCACGCACCATCTTATTACTCGGCCATCGAGAATGTATATCCTTGAACATGGCACGAATGAACACGGGCGTTGCTTCGACGGAGTAGAGTTGTGGCCCAGCAGCGGGACCCGCGGAATAGCCGTAATCCGAGTCAAAGTATACATCTTCACTACAACTAGGCCATAAGGGGTGGGAAGTATTGGTCACGCAAGCGTCGAGTCCATCGTCCGGCGCCTTTACCCATACTGTGTGGTAGGCATCAATGGCGTATAAATCCGCAGAGCCGAGAAGGTCCTTCTTTTCTTCATCGGTGAAGCGTGGGAGATACTCGGCTGAGAGAGTGTCTTTGGCGATATCGGGCCAATCACCTGTTGTGTAGATAGGATTGGAGAACAGGCCCAAATCGAATGCTACATGGCGTTC
Organism: Armillaria mellea; assembly: GCA_030407055.1. Classification (NCBI taxonomy): domain Eukaryota; kingdom Fungi; phylum Basidiomycota; class Agaricomycetes; order Agaricales; family Physalacriaceae; genus Armillaria; species Armillaria mellea. The sequence continues at coordinate 6,402 of JAUDZF010000072.1, forward strand.
GACGGCAAGGGTGTCTTCGGTAGAGTTACTTCTCCAGGGTGTACCACTGGAGGCGTTCAATACAATAGAGATTGGTAAGAGAAAGGGTTATACTTACATGTCACCGCTGTTTTTTAAAGAGATCTCCCCGGATATGCCCATTTCACGAAATGCTAGGAAGGAAGGGGATGAGTGAGTGGTAGATTGTCATGATACATCTACAGACCTTTGACGGCGCCTGCATGGGCCCTTACTGTGGTAAAATATCAGCGTCAAGGGAAGGAAGAAAAAGGATGCAAGACGTACACAGATTGTATGCACAATGATAAAAGGCAGTGGACGAATTAACGTTAGGGGCGAGCGCGGCGTCTATTCTCAACGATAAGCTTGCGGACGATGACCTTGATACACAGGTTTACCGAAAGGATAGGTTGTGATCCTGTTGCAATAAGCACTCGGCTCGTTGAAAGTATACCTGAAGCAGTCAGTAATCCCATTGCGATGTCAATGAATGGCAGACACCCACCAAGTCTTAACACGGCCGTTGTACGCCTGGAATACGGTCTTGGCGTAGCTGAAATTTATATGAGTACACGAATAGTGACGTACTCCTAGTACTCACTTTACAAAGTCGTTGACTATTTCTGGCGAGGTGAAACCTCCGTAGTAGGCCTGAAGGGCGAGAGGTGTATCCCAATGGACTGTGTCACTAATGGTAAGTAAACAAGGTAGACTAGATAATTGATACATCTTACACAGTGTTACGACAGGCTCTACACCATGAGCCGAGTGGTAATCAACGACTGCAGCAGAAATAATCAGCGTTGCTAAGGGTATTGTCAAGATTAGAACGCACCATCGGAATAGTGATCAATGCCGGCTGTATTAATGGGAGAATCGGCAGCACCAAACGGATAGATCCTCGCCCACGAGATACTAAGAAACATGGTTCAGAGAAGGTCCCACAGACGGAGTCTCTAAGCATACGAGAATGAATGAGCATTGACACCAAGAGCTGCGACGCGTTCGACATCCTCTTTGTACAGGAAATATTGAAGATCGACGACATCAGCTGCAATGACCTCAGTTGCATGATTGATGTCAGTCTCGTACCACGCCTACTCACCAGTCGTGTTATCGTATACTGCGTTTGGCTGTCTCGTAGCCCAGTCCCATATGCTCGGACCCTTGCCTTCGCTCTTCGCGGCTCCCTCGACTTGGTACGCGGCCGTGGCGACTCCGAATTTGAAACCTTTGGGATACTTCAAGTCTGGGAGAATATCCTTCGGCGCATGAGCATAGAAGGACGGATACAAAGGTGTGGGGGACGGCGGTAGGGTCACGGCTGCGCTGGGAACGCGGGTGGTAGTGAACGGAGGCGGCTCGACAGGCCCGACCTGCAGGTTAGTTAGGAGGGTCAGTTTCTGAAGAGGACGGCAATAGTACGAACGATGTCCCAGAGTTTTTCCAGTCCTTCTGATGTGTAATTGCGAGGGATAGATCCGATTGAAGGGAAGCTGACCGTGGTCGCGGTACTTGTGGGACTCGGCGTACTGGTAGTGGTGGCCACTACCAAAGTGCTTGTTCCCGTAGCCGACTGTGCATGTGCTTCAGATATTCCGGTCCACCTATTAGGAAACGCCATTGAGAACAGGAGTACTTGGATGAGCATCTTGGCGATAGATACGAACAGCCATGGCCGCTGTATATATATCCCTCGCGTACATATACTTGTCAAGCCATATGCTTGTTGTTCCATTTTATTTTCCTTGGCTACCTGGGGATTTCGGAGAAATGAATCGGGAGGAGATGAGGTCCGAACCTAGGCCAAAGAAGTTTGCAACACTAACCTTCCTTTACGCAAGAAACCCGTTAAAAGAGGTCTGGACAATTACCGAAAATTCGCTACAGTGCATCAGAGGGAGCACACACTGTTGAGCGCGTGTCTCACAGGAACGCTGCCACCGTCGAAGCTCACTAAAACCACCTTCACAAGTCACTGTGGGTCAGATGATATATGCATGATACTCACAACTGTATACAAAAAGATCTTAGCGAGTCGACCTCTACGCGAGTGTCCGTGCACTGTGACGGCCAGGTAGCCGTCTTCCGGAATGGTAAGGCCCCAGAGTCGCCGTATATTTAACCACGAGAGGTAGCGCTCTGACAGCGCGACGATAGGCTGCGAAAGGAGGCGTAGGTTCCGTACGATGTGTATGCGGTATTTGCCGTCGGCTCCCTTCGTGTTCATCGATGTCATCGCTCTCGGATTCGGACTCGTTGTCGGACTCGTTCCTGGGTGCCGGCCCGCTGTACTCACCTGGCATATTGTTCTGGAATCCTGATCGTCAAACAGAAGATGTAATGATGTAGGAAGAGGCGCCTGGTACAGCATCGGAATCGTGAATCTGGAACGTGACAGGTGATGAAAGATTTGGTCAACTAATAGACTATAGAACGCAAAAAAAAGCGCACGATAGAACCGCATCACTAGGCTGGAGGATCCATACGACGGGGAAACCAGTGATTCGACTAACACGAATAGATGTGAGTTACCAGTCCGGTGCGGTGTGCCCGACACCTGCAAACGTATAAATGTTACGGTCCTAGATGATGATATATTTTTCGGCTTCATCCTTGTCGTTTCGTTGTGCAATATTTCTTGTCCCTTCCCTTTGAGAGTTGACACTGTTTTACGTGGATCATAATGTTTTTGTCGTCTTTCAATCGGTAGATACGCGTAAGTTATGGCCTTGTTATTTGCCTACTGATGCTAGCATTGTCAACCCTCGGCTTGTGCATCAGAGGTCCCACCCAAACTACAGCCATTCTTGTGAAGTACACGGGCTTGTCTGGGCTTGCAAAATGTGGGTCCGTATTCTGCTTGAAGTGGTAAAGATATGCAGACGAGTCGTGGCTAGCCGAGCGTCTGAAATTTCCGCAAGTTGTTCATGGTGTTCGGCGTGTATAGTGATGACAACCAGACAAGACTCAGGTGGCGACGAATTGAAAGCGGGCAAACAACGTGTCATCATTGCCAAACATCCCTTTTCTGGAATTTACCTCTTACCTCTCGACATCGCGACGTGCCAACGACGCAGTAACAGACTACCAAAACGCCATTGTCCATGGCTATACGAACTCTACTCTTACTTTCATGGTCCGGATAGAGGCCTCACTCATCATATACGGCTGAATATTCGCCCAGAAAACTTGGAGAAGATTCTCCCTGCCAGTATCGAAGGCTCGAAGCCTTTTGGTGCCCTTGTTCCCGTTCCTGTGCATCGATGGCTCGTGGCCCCTGCTGCTGCTGCTGCTGCTGCTGCTGCTGTGCTGTTTCTATTACATAGCTTGTGATATTAGAACGGTGGTGCTGGCCGTTCCTTTTGACTCCTATGCCAATACTGATACCAATATCGCCGTGCCGACTTCGCATCTACCCTTCACAGTCTTGTTGGAGCTGTCATAATTAGCGGAAACCTGAGAGTCCTGCCATTATCATGGACGATGAGCCTCGATAGTAAAAAACTCAATTACAGCGCTTTACTCAAATCCTCATAGCGAACGACCCAGCCATCTTTCGGAAATCCTGGCGCATCCCCTTCACTACCGTCCCACCCACTTGCCATCATTGCTACAGCATACAAGAGCCCACCCGAGCCAGGAAAATACGGCGGATGGCGCACTGGTGCCATTGGCATCCCAACATCGTCGAAATCAAAAACAGGGTCTAACAACCACTCAACAGCTCCCTCGGCGTCTCCATTGCGTGCAGACGACATTGCAAGCATCGGGAAATCCCATCTGTAAACTTTTCAGTTAGTAATTACTGAGCAAGAATGAGTGTAGACTCAGCGCACCCCCAGAAGTACGTCACATTATAATGTGTTCGCACCTTGTCAGCCGTTGCTTTCGCAATGGTGAGGTTCAATCCCTTTGTCTCCGGAAGCCATCCATATAGTCCCACTAACGCGGGGTGGTTGAAAATAAAATTTGGGTCCGTCCAAAAGTCGTTTTCAACGGTTTCGCATATCTTGTACGTGCCGTTTTCGACAGGAAGTGGTGCTAGGTTGTCCTTGACAGCCATCCAATTTTTTGGGACCTCTGCATTGAGTTTCTCCATCCATTCTTGCGCCAAGCCCAATCCCAAACGCCAATACGCCAACTCGAATGCAGGATTCAGTCACATTGGGATTGGTATCCTCGCTGACGACGTACATCGGTGGGCCAAGGTCATATACGCCTGTGGACTCGTTGTACCATGCAAACGCGGCCATCCAGTTGGCAGTTTCACGAACCACATCCTCCCACTTTCGCAGCGTCTCTATCGTCGGTGATGCTCGATAATCGTACTGCGCAAATACGAGCGGGTGCGGTTGCTGCCAGATTAGCAGATTATTGATATCACCTGGAGATGAACGACCTGAAGGATCGGTCATCTTTGGCCATCGTGCACCGGAGGGCCAGTGTTGCTGCTTCTGCGACCTGGTTGTCGAAGATGGGAGGAATTTGTCGTAGGTGCCGATAGACCGATTGAGCAGGTCCCAGTTATTCCAAAGAGCCCAATGGGCCGAATGCCAAAAGTACATTTCCATATGGAATTTCCTATATGATCCTGGAATCCAAAACGATCTGTCCGACATGTCTCGAAGATGCTTACCCGTACTGTAGAAAGATTTGTGAGTCCTTTTTTGTAGAATAATGCAAAGTTACTCACCCAGCCATCATTCACTAGCCCGGACTGGCAACGTGCATGAGAGTTGGCTTCAATACGCAATCCGACATCCACTTACCTCCTGCGGCGGGGTGTCCCCCGCCTCATTGACTCGCATCAAATATCGGGACAGAATAATCCTCCTTTGCAATTCATCTGCTCTTGGGTCGGAAGATTCGGTAAGTACGTCTATGAAACCGCTTTGTGACCAAAAGTGGTCCCAAGCCGTTCGCGATGAGACATCTGTGGCCTCGTAACTCGTCGTGTCACCAGGGCTTGCGATGCCATATGTGACTGCAATTTGGAAGGTCGGCGTGGAGTCTCTAGGTAGGATGGTGTAACGATGAGCATCGGGAGAATCACGGGATATAGTGAAGGCATCGCTGTCGAAAGAAGTCACAAAAGAGGCCTCGTCGAGCGTGTGGGTGATCTCTGCGTTGTGGTTATCCACATCAGTACTGATCGAAGTTGTGTGATTGGCAGGAGCGTTCCAGTTTCCGACGAACGGCCCGCTGAACCAGGCCGAAGGGCCATCGTTCCACGGATAGTCCACGAATACCCCCAACTGACCATCACTCAGTAACGCGGACTCGATGCTAATCCCAACGGTGTCTCGATCTTGGGCACATGTCGTTATCACAGCAATCGCCTCTCCCCCAAAGGAGAACCTGCTCGTGATCGTTCCTGTCCAGAGGTCGAGCTCCTGGCGAATATCCGTCAAATTACTCTCTGTCACGTTAAGCACCTCTCCTTCTACCGACCGGAACACCAGGCCCACCCGTCCTAGATTAACGCGGTTGGGATTCGCGGTGAGCCATTGCTCGATAGCCTCGTCAGCACCACCAAAGTCATACTCGACAAGGAGTCCGTGATTATCCCAGCTTGTGCCGTGATAGTTATTCACGTCGTCCATCGTCTTGCCCTCGGGTAAAGAGTCGTTTTTCCACCCCCAGGAAGACATGATGGCGAAAGGCTGGAACGTCTGGAGACCTGTGACATCGGCGCCGAAAGCAAAGTTTCCGTTTCCTACTTGCATCGGTGTAATAAGACTGGATGCATTGCGGGTGGGATTGTACCGGGACACTAACGTGTATCGGTCGATTGCTGCTAGCGTTTGGGTCAGCAAGAGGAGTAGAAAGAGGGAGACCATTAGGTTTCTGATCTGTACTTCGGAAGAATAGCAGGAGGAAGAAGAACATACACAAATTCCCAAGAACGACGCCTGAACGTTAATAACAGTCGAGCCGGCCTTGTTGATATCTAGATGTGTTGTCACTTGTTCATCGCTTTCGGACTCGGTTTCGGGCATGTGCTTGGACTTCTAACCCGGCCTAGCACAACTGCTTGGGTGTGGAGCCCAAAGTGGGATTCTCACTTCACCAAAGGGAATTTGTGCTCGGTTTCTTTGGTCATGGGACCATAGTCTGAGTGATGATCGTAGGGAATAGCTGGATGCCTTCTTCGACCTTGAGCCCGCAGCGACTGTCGGGGACCTGACAATGCAATGATAGGCTACAAAAGGAGGGTTTAAGGTAAGCGTAGGATCGTATAAAAGACCGAAATGATGTGTACGCGACAGTTGCTGAACTCGCCTTCGTTCGGATACTCTACGCAGAAGCTCGATACTCCAAATTTCTTGGTGCCTTGCCAATTCATCGCACTCGGATTCGCCTTCGAACTCCTTCACAGACTGCCGTCCGTTCTCGCCTGGCACATTGTTCGGGCCAATGTTGGATTCTCAGTTCGCGAGTCGCGAGTCGCCAAAGCGGAAGCGGAAGCGGAAGCGGGTGCATTTGATTTGGACGTGGGACGGGCCACGGGCCACTTGATGATTCTAGGATGAGAGAATGAGCGGGATTCCGGTCTTCGCTAAATCTCTAAATTACTGAAGGATTACCGAAAGATGCTTGTCTTGTTTCATACAGACCATTCTACATCATGTATCTCCAAACAGAACATACCAATGAAGGAAGAAGCTGTCGGAATGCTTTAGCACAAATCACCACAATGACGTCTCTCCGAAGCTCCTCCAGAGTCGGGTATGGTAACGGGTTTTTATACAGCGGACTCCGACTGGTGGGGGGTAGAGAAACTCACCACTGACCAAGTATGTGTTATGGGAGAAAAAGCATACGCTCAACCGCTTAGATGGTTATGGGAGTAGTATGCAAAATACCTAAAAGACAAAAGAAACAATCTACGTGATTGAAGGCACTACCAGGGGTCGAACCTGGGTTGTGGGAAATCCTATAGTACTTGTCGCAGTCAGAATCCCATGTGCTGCCACTACACCATAGCGCCTTGATCATAGGTCAGTGGTTTCCATTTCCATCTCTTGATGAAGTAGACCTGGAATTAGGTGTTTATCCAACGACGCATCGTCCTCTAGAGACTAGCATAAGTGTCCTCTGAAAAGTAAGGCTTCAGTAATGCTCGTTCGCCAAAGAATTGATGGCCCTGAAACCATTGAACGAACGGTGTGTTTAGAGAAGGATCGTTTGTTCAATTGAAGATTATGAGACGACCAGTACTTACCAGAAATTGACTGAACCTGTGTATATGGTGTGTGCATGACCGCAGTCGGCCCACAAGCTGAGACAGATAGCTTCGAGAACACCAGGGCTCCCGGATAGATTTATTCGGCTTGTCTACTATTGGGTGTGAGCAAAGCACGTATGCACTTTGCAAATAAGAGATGAAGCACTCACCGGCACCGTTATATGTCCTCCAAGTTCCAACATCTCCCTTGCTAGCCAAAGCATGCGTGATTTGAAACGGATTCCGCCATATAGCAAGTTCGTCCAGATTTGAGTGCGCAGGAACTGGGTATTTGTGTACGCCGCAAATAGCTGCGCGCGCCAGCTAGGACGGGCAGTTCGCATAGACGTGGTTCTTGTTCGATTAGTGCGGCCACTGCCTTGACCAATACAGTACCGAAGGGTGCACTACCACTGTTACCTGATAGAGCATCCACTGCAACGAAAAGTGAAAGACCGGTCGTTCTGTTACGTGTTCGGCATTCCACAAGATCTTCTTCCATCCGCACTCGTCATTGATAGCACCGATAAATGCTTCCTTTGCTGTAGGTCAAAAATCCATACAGAAGGCCTCGGATACTTGTGACGGCTTCTTGCATAAACATTGGGGGAAGCGACGATAGTGTGTTGTAAATTTGGAACGGCAAGTGGGCTCGGTGGTCCCGGTCCGGGCATAGGTCATCACAAAGTATGTGCCTTAGTAAGCATTCCACGACCGTGTTGAGGTTAGGGTTCCACATTTGAGCCACGTTTGCCCGGAGTCCAGAACGTTCAATCATCGTTCAACTTTGACGCAGTCCGACGTATCATCTCTCACAATCACCCAAAGAAGCGGCTTTATGATCTGTGCTCGCCGCTTGGACCCTGAACTCCCCAAGAACATCAGTAATTGTCTTCCTATGTGGAGCTTCAACTTCCAATGTTCAATCTTCCCAATGTTCATTTATTGGTTGCGTGTGACCCGGCGCTGTGGCTTCTTCTCCATGAACTTGGACCGTTAATCAGTGATCACTGCCGGAAAGTCAGCAGATAGCGTCGCGTGTTCAATTTCAACTAACTTTGTCTTGTCTACGAATCTCCCCCACTTGCGATGGGCTGACTACCTTACAGAGCACTGTGCGCGAGGTCGCTTCTAGTGTCGAAGTGTATTCCGAGAGAGCTTATCTTGCCACTTCTTTGTAAAGAACACCGCGCTTTTTCTGCACAATGACCAACCCGCGTACGACCTCAAGGCACTGCAGGGAAAATGCGTCACAGCGGAAAGCCTTGAATATGTGACTCTCTCTGCATAGTTAGACTCTCCCACTGCAGCTCCATTCTCACTTCAAGATAATTCCTATGTCAATGTGTCGATTTACTACGGTACTACGATCATGATGCCCTTGTTCAAGAGATGAAGAAGGTTTGGCAACGACACGTCGTTTGGTAGGTCTGTCTCGCCTTACCGCCACCATGGTCGAATTTGCATCCCTTCGTTCCCCGCACCAGACTGTTTCACAGTAGCTCTATCATGGTATTACCACGATTATATGCGAAAGGCATTGCCTGCAGTCTTGTCCATAACCCGGTAACACCGAAAAAGAAGCCGTCCTGTCACAATGGTTAGCCGTCCGAGTCCGAGAGCGAGAGTGATGAACAAGGAAGGACAAACATGTGAGTCCATGCCTACGTGTACGTGAAGATGCTACATATACTGTAACACCTTACGGTTGCTCCCAGTGTTCTTCGGCCCTCTTTTCCCCAAGATGCTTCCCGGAGTACTGTTACTCTCATTCGCCTTCCCCAGCAGATGGAACGGTATTTCTGTAGCACTCGCACAGTCGGGTAGTACGAGAACAAGCTCTTCGGTAGTTTCCACAACTGCTAGTATACTGAGTCCTACAAGTATCCCAACGGGGATCGCTAGCTTTCCTCCAGTCGGATCGATTCCTCGCGATTACACGCCGGAAGGACTGGAAGGACTCTGGGACATCGTTAGTATTCTCGCTGATCGTCCTAGAACATGACATTCCTAGCTCTACAGATCGGGCCTGTCGAGGCGCCTCCGTTCACCACTACCCGTGTGCCCAGTGCTGCGGTGACCCTACCACCCTCTCCCCCGCCTTTGTATCCCTCCTTCTACGCGCCCGCACCAAAGGACGTCTTACCGGGCGTGAAATTCCCCAGGGATTTCAAATTCGGAGTCGCCACAGCCGCGTACCAAGTCGAGGGGGCAACAAAGAACGAGGGTAAGGGTCCGTCATTGTGGGACTGGGCTTCCAGACAGCCAAATGGTGTATTCGATAACACGACTGGTGAGTACGCGTGGTACCCCGGAGGATGCGACTGAGATTATTGCAGCTGACGTCGTTGATCTTCACTACTTCCTGTACAAAGAAGACGTCCAGCGCATTGTTGCTCTTGGTGTTACTGCGCATTCTTTCTCGTACGCGCTAGAACCCCATTGACTCGACTTATCTGAACATAATGCTTCTTTAGGATTTCATGGGCGAGGATCTACCCATTCGGTGCTGCCGATTCTCCCATTAATACGGCTGGCATTGATCACTATTCCGATGGTACGATGTCATCCTGACAGTATCTTAAGTGACGCTGATGTTTCCGCTGCAGTCATTGATTACCACCTGGCTCACGGTGTGGAACCTGTTGTAACACTGTGTAAGGCTTTCTTCGTCCTATTCAATATACCATGGTTACCACCTGAGAAATAGTCCATTGGGATACACCCCTCGCCCTTCAGGCCTACTACGGGGGTTTCACATCGCCAGAAATAGTCGACGACTTTGTAAAGTGGGTGCTAGAAGGATCCGATAGTTCGTGTATTCATACTGTTTCCAGCTACGCCAAGACTGTATTCAAGGCATACAACGGGCGTGTTAAAACTTGGTTTGTTTTTTGAAGTTTCTTGTCGCAGAAATGTGCTCAGCTGCTTTAGGTATACTTTCAATGAACCGAGGATTTATTGTGGCCAGGTTGCGTCGTATCCATTCGGTAAAACTTTCTGTACATCAAAACCAACCTTTGCAAGCTTACTATTAAGACCAGACGTCACGCTTGCCCCTGGCGTAAATTCTTCCACCGCCCCTTATCAATGTGCATATAATCTATGTACGTTCTACATCCTTCCCCATAACGCCCCTCATCCTGATGCTTTATCATAGTAAAGGCCCACGCAGGAGCCGTCAAGGGTTTGTCAATGTACCGTCATAAGGCACTACTGGCTCATTCATTTTTCCCTAGCATTTCGCGCAATGAACATATCTGGAGAGATCGCCTTCAAGAACAGCGATTACATGTAACTATATTCCTCTCTCTCTTGCTAGCATCCGCTGGACATCCTGCAGAGGCACGCCGTGGAGAAGCAACTCCACTGAAGACGCGCTTGCAGTCGAACGCCACGCAGCGTTCGAACTCGGCCTCTTCTCAAACCCTGTATACACAACTGGCGATTGGCCCGACATTGTCAAAGACACTCTCCCGGTCGAGTATCTTCCGCGCTTCACGGATCAGGAAAAGAATGACATCCTCGGCTCCGCGGATTTCTTCGCTATTGATTCCTACTTCTCGTTGTGGGTAAAGGCTCCGGACACAGGGATCGACGCGTGCGTGGCTGATCAGTCCCATCTGCTGTGGCCGGTCTGTAACGAACCTGTGTATTTCGACTCGGGTTACGGCTGGCCTGCGGGTCCCGTTGGTGACCCGGTAGCCCTCCCCGTCCAAGCGGCACCGGTAGCCATTCGTGCGTTGCTGAAGGGCCTCCACTCTCGATGGCCAAGTAATAAATTTGTGGGCGCGTGACAATTTTATAGTGGCAATTTCTGACTATTGGTGGGCAGTATGTTTCCGAGTTCGGCTTCATTGAGCCTTTCGCCTACGCGAACGCGGATATATCGCAAATAAAGGAGGATGTACTCCGAACGAGTGCGTATTTGACCATGTTACAGCCTAGCTAGTCGACAAATCATTTGTTACTTCCAGACTCCTTACTCACGTACCTCGGTGAGATGTTGCTAGCCATCCACGAAGACAACGTCCCTATTCAAGGCGCTTTCACTTGGGGTCAGTTCAAGCAAATGGAACATGAAAACCCGCCACTGACTCGTTGTAGCAATGGTTGACAATGCAGAATGGCAAATCGGAACATCCATGAAGTGCGTGCTCGTTGTTTTGGGTTTAGATTTTTTCAGGTCTTAACATGAGTGTAGATATGGTATTCAGCACGTGGACTACACGACATTGGAGCGAACATACAAGCGTTCGGCGTTGTCCTTGGGTGAGTCTTACGATTCCTCTCAATGACCGCTCAATTTTACTCAAACGAATAGCGGAATTCTTTGGGTCGCATCTTCAAGACTGAGGTGAATGTTTTGGTTAGTTTCTGTCGAATGTGAATTCAAGAACAGGGAATATACTTCTTTCTATTCCAGTGTGAAAGCAATACAAAACACCCGCTGTCAATAAGGCATCTCATTTAGCGAGATACGGAGAGCACAAGTTTGATCGCAGCTGAGATGTGGAGGCGTTATCCAGTCCTCTGTCTTGAAGCGTCTGTGAAGTCGCGGATCAATCGACCAAATATGAAAACGTTTTCACCACCATAGCGTGTCGATCAAAGGTGACTTGGTGGACGAATGACCTGGGAAGAGACGTGACCCGTGAAGAAGCCTCGGGACGCCGCCAAAGGTAAGATTTGTTGTTGGAGCTTGGTGGCGTCCAAGAATGAACCCTTCCAGTTCAACGGATGGGTTGTGGAAGACGTTTAGACTGCCAGTTGCTTTCACGGTAGATTTGGATGACGGATCGTGGAGAGCGGTGGTGATCACTGGAAAATATGTGGATAGTCCGTCCCGATCTGACATGCATTAGTACATCTAACCAAGTGTTATTCTGAAATGAGCGGGAACGCTTGAAAAGAATAGCAGAAACGGCGTTTAAAGAGTCATTACGCAACCAGCCGTCGTTTGCTAGAATAGACGTTCTAGCTACATCGTCAACACTAAAAGACTCGATATGGAAAATCTTCCATTTTCTGGTCCTAGCTCGGAATTGTTTGAACAAGAGTTGCAAAATGTTAGTAATATCATTTGGGCCCGAGCATGTTATGAGACATATTCGACCTTTTCCCATGAGGACAGTGAGACAAAGTACTATTTGACAGTATAGAACGCGAGGCGACGGTCGTCAATCACAGGGGCTATATCGGCTGATGATCCTGATACTGTATATCGAAAGTTTCCACTTCAAACTTGCTTCCCTTTAAACTAGAGTTACACGAAACGCGATGCTTCATTTACTTTGATACTTACATGACGCTCCATGCCCGACTGGCGATCTGAACATGAAGTAGCCGTGGATACTCCGTGTGGCGACCCATTGGTTACGGTGTTTTTCGACCTTCAATACTTCACTGATTGAACCCGAATGATTGACGGCCTCGATTCATCGCATCACCATGATATATGCTGCAGCCACTGGGTGGTTTCGAATTAAAATAACACTCACTGGACGGAGATATCCGCGATGCCATCCAACCCTCTGCCCATGGCATGGATCTAGTACGTAGACGACACCCTTGGCCGCAGTCAACGTTGGTATGGTGTGTCAGAAATGCGGCGCAGGGCACTATGGATTTGTGAACGCGAACTTGATTTGGTTGTAGCGGTTGCAACGTTGACCTCTGAAAACTTTTACACCTTTATATAGCTCGAGGCGATGTAACATTATAAACAAGATATTAGTAAGTAGCGTCGTACAATATAGGTACGGATTGCATCATGTATGTACATGTAATTAAGCTGTTTTAGTTATTTCAATAACGAGAATGGAGGTCGGAGCACAGGAAGCTTGATTATCAAAATCAAAAGCAAAAAAAAAACGCGTAGGGTTCAAGCAGACCAGCCAACAAACACCCCGCACATTGCAAGAATAGCGCAACTCTTAACTGCTCCGCAGACGTCAGAATCAAGGAACGCTGGGCATGGAAGATGGACTTACTGATCAGCACGAGGGCGGGTCCTGCCATATGGGCAATCGGGTCTGCACCTCCCGGGGGCAGAGAGGGGATTGTTGTGGGGTGGAATGACGCGTGGGTCGCAATGGTAGGGGACGTCGGTGATGCGGGCCATCCCTGCCTCGACGGCCTTCATCCACGCGGTGTACTCTCTGCAGCGCGTGATCTGCTTCGACGACGAGATGAGCTTTCCGCAGAGCTTGTAGCGGTTGGAGGTGTAGCTGATGAAGCACATGGCGATAAAGACGTGCAGAGAGTGGATAGTGGGGTAAGACGCGAACCGGGTAGCTTGAAGCTGGAGTCCAATAATCGAAAGGAACGGTTTTTATATGACTCAAACGCGTTGCCCTAACCCTGATGTGAGTCAGATTGAAGGAGTATTGCCTCGTGTACGCCAACGACGCGCCTCCCTGTCAAGTCCAAAAAACACGCGCCTTGTGCAGCTAGCCAAGCCTAGGCATACATATCGGGAAGTTACTGATGCAACACGTTTTGGAATTTTTGAAGACACAAATCTGATAAACGTTGAACATAGGTCCAGGATTAGCCAGATGGGCGTGTAAGATGGAGGTTTGTAGACGTAAAAACATACGATTCACATACAGATGACAGATAGCCGAGAAAAGGTCCCAGCGCTTGGCGCCACAAATGATGGACAAGAAGTAAAGGAGACATGATTCATTCTACTAACCACGAGAAGCGAGGTGTGCATTCTGATCAGCGAAGCATGTCGATTACTGGGGACAGGAATTACCAGTCTTGTCACGAGCAAGTTGAGATGAAGATCTGAACAATTGAATAGTGAAGATCTTATGCATGCATGCGTGTTCAGCCCTGTTCAGCCACTGGATAGTCGAGGTGCCTGCGCAGTTTGTATAACGGACAAAGAGCGGGGCCTAAGTAGCAATGTTCCAGTGTGTAAAGTGATAGCCGCTCGAAGGGACGGCTCTACATCCGAAGCGCGTCCGAAAGTTGTTACCTCATTTTGGTAATGAACGCCAACCAAATGAAGGTCCCAGAATGAGGTCTGCAAAAACATAATCGATGGGGATTGAAGAGTGAACTGAAATGAATCTGAACTTATCGAGTTTCTAGGACAATCCACTCTTCACACGTCGATGCCTATATGATCGGATATCGGTCAAGCAAATAAGTATTGGTCAGCCAGTAAACCGAATTGCTTTCAGGAAGCGTGATAGGGCGCAAAATGCCTGCCTGCCATGCGCACTTCAGCCTTGAGTAGTTGAGTATTGCACTCGCACCCTCTATTGGTAGCCATTCCCGTAGAACAGGATCGGAAAGTAGCTATACTCGGAAACATGAATTCCACTATCCGTGACAACTACAAGATAGTATTCCACCACTTTTCGATGTATTGACGGAATAACATGAACATTCGTGCCCCGTACATTGCCTATACTGAGTGAGGTTGAGTCCCTAGAAAAATACCGTAAGAGAACGACTAAACTAACCTATAAAATGGTCTGAAGTGATTTTTGTTTACAAGCCTATTGGAAAAATGAATATCAAACTGATACTAATGATTGGCAAGTAACGAACAAAAACGATGAGTGCCTCAGAAACGGTTCTTCACCAGAGGATCCAAAGGCGGTCTGCTGTATGCGGGCTACAAAAGGTGCGTCAACATCTTTGGTGTCCGAGAACAAAACCCAATTAAACCCACCAAAAGCGCCGGCTTGTTGTTGAGCACTTCCTCGATCTTCGCCAATACATCATCCGTCAATTTGGGCAGCACCTCCAAGGCCTTCAAGTTCTCTATCAATTGTTCAGGTTTCGTTGCGCCTAAAATAACCGTTCCTGTGTTCGTGTTCTTTGCTACCCATGCAAGAGCCAAAGCTGCGGTTGATGCTCCGAGCTCCTCAGCGATCTTGGTGAGCTCCCGGACCTTGCGGATCTTCTCTTGCCCTTCAGGGGCTGTCAAACTCGCGCGGGTATCCTTGAAGAAGTCGGCTTTGAGATCGAAGCGCGAACCTGGTGGGATCCCGTTGTTGTACTGAACGCCTGTTAGTGCGCAATACAGGGTTAAGGAAAGTAACACACCTTTCCGGTTAAAAGTCCACTAGCAAGAGACGACCATGTGGTGGTGCTGATACCATACTTCTTGTAAAGTGGGCTGCGGTCATTATGTATGATAAGACGTCAATGGGTTGGAGATTTTCTCAGAACACATACGCATATTCCTTTTCTGGACGTTCACGATGAAGCATGCTTCAAACGAAGTTAAAAAGGTGAAGGACGGCGTAAAGAAAAACAAGACGTACTGGTGCTGGCATTGTTCAGCTATGGGACCTTGAAGGCCAAGTCTATCAGCAACGTCTGCTTGGAGGTGAGACCGATAATTCGAGACAGAAAATGGGTATTACGCACGATATGCTTCCTCTATTTCCCGCGCAGTCCATTCCGATGTTCCCCAATAAAAGGCCCAACCCTTGTCAATCACGAAGTTGAAGGCCCTGACAATTTCCTCCATTGGAACTAGAGGGGCGTAGATTTGGTAAATTCCAGTTGGTCTATAACTTGATACGCACCATTCGCATCGTGACGGTGGGCAAATATCACGTCGACGTAGTCCATTTGAAGGCGAGCAAGACTCTCCTGAGTGCCCTCAATGATGCTAAGGCGCAGATCAATTTACATTTCACACAAAAACGACCGGGAACGAACTGTTTCCGTGACAGACCACCGTCATTAGGTCCAGAGCGAAGCCCGAAGAAAATCTTTGTCGATATCACAAGATCCGACCTGCGGTATCCGAGCTCTTTAATGGCACGGCCCCTGCAAACCCAGTTCAGCTTGGAACGAAAGAGAAAAAAAGGAGCGACTCACATCTCTATTTCAGACTTGCCCTTCTCGTAGGCCTCCGCGGTATCGAACATGTTGATCCCATTCTCGAATGCCGTCTTGATGATTTCCTGCGCATCGTCAGATCAGTAAGGCAACTACAGATATTTGTCTGAATAGAGCCATACCTTGACCGGGTCACCGACAACAGTACCTCCATAGGTTAGCCCTGTGCACAGTCAGTGCCTCAACCGAAAATGTCAAAAATATCACTGACATCCGCCGAGAGAAAATAACGGCACTCTCAGCCCACTGGGCCCCAGCCTACGGAACAGCATGTTCTTAGGGTCAAAATCTGGTGGTGTAGAGGTCGTTGACATGGTAGCGATCCGTAAACGTGAAGGTGTTATCACTGGGGAGGAAAGCAATAAGCTTCAGGCCAGTCTAGAGAAGCGATAAGGACATACATTGTCGTGGTAAGAATGGTGCAATCTTTAGCATAGATAGCATATGCCTTTTATACCGGCTAAGATTGCCCCCGGGCTATTTTAAATAACAGGACGGATTCTTGCTGAGTGAGCATAGCGAACTGCTGCTGACCAAGTCGACTAGTAGCCGTACACGTTTCCCATGCCGCTCCGAAAATAAGCGATGCGTGAGAACCTACGAAGAGTGTTCAGAAGAGAAGATACGGCAAGCGGAGCGGCAGATGATGGTGGTTGCAAGGCAAGAGCAAGTAGAAAGAATTTTTGTTTGCCTCCGTTTGTCGGAATAGTAAACTCAGACGGAATAGCGGCCCGGGTCCTTTGCGCGCCGAGTCCGCCATTCGGTTGTTCTCGTCCACCATCATAAACGGACCCTTCGCTTTGATTGTTCACTTTCTGTATATCAAGGAACTAGGTTCGTCCCCCATTCGGTGTCTAGACTCGTAACTATCTCCCTAGCCACCCTTCGTTTCACTCTATACGCGCAAAGTCGATCACCGGGGAAAGAGCATGCCATCTTTACAATCACCCTTGGTACCGTTCTGTTAGCGAAGTCATGTGCGGCAGTCTAAGCTCCAGTACGGGCGTTACACATAGTATCATCACCAATCGGCCTTGCTTGCTCAAATGGATCTTGCAGCGCGATGATAATGTGCTATTGCATCCCTGGTGACAGAATGGACATTACTCCTCCAGCAAGGGGTGCAGACACTACGCACAAAGGGCAAAATGTCCAGGAACTATTCATGAGACTGACGACATCCCTAGGAAACTTATACTCTCAATGTGAATCTTGCCGTCTACTCTTGTGAGAGGTGTGGTAATTCACAACATGAAAAACATGTGTACTTTGTTTCTTTCCCGCGAGGCCAGATTGTCTTGGACGGCACTACTGTTCAAGTTATATGTTATACTTCGAATCATTGAACAAGCATGAAAATACTTGACAGCCTCAGGGACTGATCCGAGTCGTCCTAACTGGACCAGTCACAGGTTTCATACACCTTGCCTTCTCCTGCCTTCTTTCCTTCCCGTACCCGTCACGAAATCCGGCATGCCGGTAGCTTTGTTCCACGCTGCACTTCAATAAGACCATGTACCTGGGCGCTTAATGACAACACGACCCTCTGCATTCCTGCTACCATCATGGCAGCATCGACGGTGTTGCCACCTCCACCTACAGAGTCATCGGATTTCGAAACGACCTGGACGTATTTGGAGAGGGGATTAGATCTTATTATGACTTCACCGGAGAGTGTCCCATACAAATCGGTGCGTTAAACTCCTGGCTCTATTTCATCGATTGACGATCATATGTGCAGTTCATGTCACTATATGTCGCTGCATACAACTATAGCATGTCGACGAAGCACCCACCTACGCATTGTAAGATCTACTTTGAAGCAAAGGAAACGTATTGAACTTTCTCTCAGCCAACGCAGGCGCACAATCAGCAGACGCCGACCTCTATGTCAATATCGCCCGGTACTTCGTCACATACCTCAATAACATTCGAGATGTTCGTTAAACTACTTCGTGCCTTGTTGAGAGTTTACGGTTTCATTACAGAAAGCCAATGGCCTCCAAGAGGAGGAGCTGTTGACGTATTATGCTGACGAATGGCAGCGATACACAGCAGGAGCGCAGTACATTAACCGATTGTTCACATATTTAAACCGACATTACATCAAAAAAGAAAGAGACGGAGGGAAGAAAGATGTTTACCCGGTGTATACGGTATGTTTTACTCATCCATACCGATATTCATGGACTCATGTCTCGTTGCAGCTGGCTCTGGTGCAATGGAAGGAACATCTACTTGCTCCAATGCAGCAGCAGAATGACGGACTGACCATCGCACTACTGCACCTCACTGACCGACAGCGTAATGGAGAAATCATCGATCAAAACTTGCTCAAAAGGGTTGTCGACTCCTTCGTAGCTCTTGGGTTGAACGATTCCGGCGTTCTATCACCGGCGTCTTGAGCATTCCGAGCCTTATTAGCCAGGATATGGACTGCCCATTTTGGTTGCTGATTCAGTGTGCTGTGGTGCGTTGATATCTGGCAGCTACTAGGTAAATGGGATTTTCTTTCTAGCGGTACATCGGCTTGAGGTTCGAAATAGCTCAGGAATGTATATCATATCGTACTGTGGTGCTCACACAACGACACGGGTAGTGTATTAAAAGTCAGGACAGAAAAATATGATGCAAAAAAATATGAAATACGGCAGAGCCGCAACAAGGGGGTGGTCGGAGGGAGAGACGGATCGTGCTACCTCCGGGCACCCTTAGAAATGGGGGTGGAGGGATGTCTGCGCTAGTCGCGGCGACATTTGACGTAGGTGGACCATGGTTGGAAAGGTCAGCAACTGAGCAGAACGTCGGCAGCGACAGCGGCATTGGTGGCGAAATAGACAGCAGTATTTGCTCCAGCACCCTCGAAGATGGGGCGTGTGGTGAATGCTATAGTCGTGAACCGAGAGGGAGGGGACGACGTTGGTGGGGCGGAAATGGCATGGCGTTTAAATATCACGAGACAGCGGGATCGTGGGGATTAACAGTGTTATTAATAATAATAACAGATAACGGCATCGTCTTTCTCAGAAATAGGATGATCCCAAAAGGCGCGGCAAGTCAGCGTCCTCGTTGAGCAAGGAGGTGGTAATGTTGGTGGGATGAGGTGGCGACCGTTGTCGGGCGGGATAGCGGCTTTATGGATTTAAACCATTTGTGCCATTGTCTCCGGTGACCTTGAAAACTGATATTTCTTCGAGACGGGGCCGCTTGAGGCCGTCATCGAGCGGGGAGGAAATGATGTTGGCGGGATGGGGGTAGGGTACTTGAATCGACCATTGTCGGGCAGCATGGCACCACCGTAGGCTCAGACTGCCGGTGCTATCATCCCTAGGGTCCTAGAAAATGGGGATTCAACCAAGACGGGGCTAGTTCAAGCAGTCGTTGGACATTGAATATTGAACATGGGAAGGGGTCATGGTGAATTGTGGAGGGTAATATTTGAGAGTGATAGCGGAGATCGTGTAGTATCGTTGGGAAAAAGTTTACCACACTCAGCGAGGGACATTTTTAGAATGGAAGTAAGTAGCAGATAGTAGTGAACAGAGTCGTGAGAAAAGAGAGCGTATAGAGTCTCTTTTCGGCGGTTAACAGAAATTGTTAACCGCCGTGAGAAAATGCCTTTGATCGCTGTCCATGATCATGATCATCATTACACGGCACGGTACCTTCAGCCTTCGTGGCCACAGCGACATGGCTTTGGCCATGTTAGGGCTGTGGACCCGGCCGTTCCTGATTGGGACCTTGTGCCGGTACACCACACCACCGCACCACCTTTCATTTTCACTCTATACGCGCAAAGTTGATCACCGGGGAAAGAGCATGCCATTTGTTACAATCGCTATTGGTACCGTTCTGTTAGCGAAGTCATGTGCGGCAGTCTAAGCTCCGGTACGAGCGTTACACATAGTATCATCTCTAACCGACCTTGCTTCCTCAGATAGATCTTGCAGAACGGTGATAATGTACTATTGCATTCCTGGTGACAGAATGGACAATACTCCAGCAAGCGGTGCAGTCACTACGCACAAAGGGCAAAATGTCCAGGAACTATTCATGAGACTGACGACATCCCTAGGAAACTTATACTCTCAATGTGAATCTTGCCGTCTACTCTTGTGAGAGGTGTGGTAATTCACAACATGAAAAACATGTGTACTTTGTTTCTTTCCCGCGAGGCCAGATTGTCTTGGACGGCACTACTGTTCAAGTTATATGTTATACTTCGAATCATTGAACAAGGATGAAAATGCTTTACAGCCTCAGGGATTGATCCGAGTCGTCCTAACTAGACCAGTCACAGGTCCCATACAGCTGCCTTCTTTCCTTTTTACATTCATTCCACGAAAGTCCGGCATGCCGGTAGTTTTATTCCACGGCTGTAATGCGACTTCCGGGGTAGGACCATGTACCTGGGCTCTTAATGATAACATGAATCCTCTGCACTCCTGCTACCATCATGGCATCCTCGAGTATTTTGACATGCTTACCTGCTAAATCATCGGATTTCAAAACGATCTGGACCTATTTGGAGGGGGGATTAGATCTTATTATGACTTCGCCGAAGAGTCTTCCATCCGGTTCGGTATGTTAAAATCCTGGTTCCATCTCATCGAGTCTCGACTGACGATCAGATGTGCAGTACACGTTATTATACACCGTTGTATATGACTATTGCCATTCGACTCACGCACCGTCCACACTCGCGGGGTCCAGTGAGATTAACAGAAACGCACCGAAATTTCTCCGGGTCAAGAATAGAAAGGTCAACGAAGTGACTGGACTCGCAGGGGACCCCATTTACATCAAACTCATCCAGTACTTCGTTGCATACCTCAAAAACATTCAAGATGTTTGTTACACTCCTTCGTGCCGCGTTAAACGTTTCCAGCTTAGTTTCATTGCAGAACGCCAATCGCCTTCGAGAAGAAGCGTTGTTGACGTACTATGCTGACGAATGGGAGCGGTACACAGCAGGGGTGCATCTCATCCACCGGATATTCTCATCTTTGAATCGACCTTGGATGGGAGGAGGGAAACGTCAAAAAAATGGAAAAAATGTTTATCCGGTGTATACTGTATGATTTACTGGTCGATATCGATACTCATGAGCTCATGTCTCATTGCAGCTTGCTCTAATGCAATGGAAGGACCATCTACTTGTTCCAATGCAGCAGCAGCATTACAGGCTGACCATCGCACTCCTGCACCTCGTCGAACGACAGCGTAACGGAGAAGCCATCGATCAAAACCTTCTCAAAAGGGTTGTTGACTCCTTCGTAGCTCTTGGGTTGAACGATAAAGATTTGAATATGCGATGTCTCGACGTATACAAAAATCATATCGAGACACCCTTCCTAGCCGTCACAAAAACACTTTACAAGAAGAAGTTGGAGGCATTCTTACTCGAGAACAGCGTGCCAGACTCTCGCAAGAAAACCACAGAGTGGATACAAGAGGAGAAGGACCGTATCGAGGGATATCTGGACATCGAAACGCAGACCAGCATCGTTTCCCCCCTTGAAGAGGCCTTCACCCATGCACACGCCCATGTCATGTGGGACACGTTTCAAAGACTTCCCGAATTCCATCGAGACGTCGTTTTGCAGCACTCAGTGCCATTATCGCGCATTCATGAGGAACTCGCTCTTTCATGGAAGAAGTTCGAGGAGAACTTCAAGCAAGCTGGACTGGATGCGGTCTCCACCCTCGTAAGAGAAAACGGAGGTGCACCTGATTTACAAGACTACGTCGATGCGCTCTTGGAAATGCGTTCCAAGTATTCGACATTCGTGGCCCAAAATCTCAAAGGAGACCTTGAATGCATGTCCTGTTTCGACAGGGCCTGCAGGGATATTGTAAACCAAACAGGAACTTCGACCAGTGTATCTCCGGAACTGCTGGTTAAACACATAGATCTGTTACTGAGGAAGAACAGCAAGGTAATGAAGGAACAGGACTTGAAATGTGCCTTGGATCGCGTAGTGCGTTTTCATTCCACCTATGTGTCGTTCTAGAAATGCTCAATACGTTTTCAGATGTTTATTTTCAACTATCTCGAGGACAAAGACATATTCCAATGCCTCTACGCCGCCAAATTATCGAAGCGTCTCATCTATGGCGCATCAGTGTCGGATGAAAGCGAAGCCGGCATAGTCTTCAGACTTGGGGAGGCCTGCGGACCCGAATACACACACAAGCTGCAGCAGATGCTGGGCGGTACGGTTTCGACAATTCTCGGCAGTCCACATGTTACTGATGAAGCTTTTTTCGAAGACATGAAATTGAGCGAAGATCTGACAGATCAGTTGAGCCTGGAGCGCAAGCAAGACTCCGACTCAGAGCTGTCATTCAGCGTCGCGGTCCTCGGAACGAACTCTTGGCCGTTAGACCCGCCTTCACATGGATTCACCATCCCGAGGGAGATATACCCTACATATGACCGCTTCCAACAGTACTATCAGATGAAGCACTCGGGACGGAAACTGACATGGCTATGGAATTACTCGAGAAACGAGCTCCGAACGAACTACCTCGACAAGAAATACATTCTAATGACAAGCTCGTTTCAGATGGCTATTTTTGTCATGTATAACAGCTACGACACGCTTTCTCTCACCGAACTCGTCACAGCAACGTCGATTCCGAATGAAGTCATCACTCAGATTCTCGCCATCCTCGTCAAGGCCAAGATTCTTGTGAACGAAGAGCCAGGACAATATGATCTCAATCCCGGTACGTCTGTGTCGAGGACCTGGTCTTGGTGCTTCTGACCGACGGGAATACCTAGACTTTAGGTCGAAAAAGATACGAATCAACTTGAATCGGCCGATCAAAACTGAGGAAATAGGCGAGGAGCTGAAGAACGTCGACGAGGACCGGAAGTATGTCATCCAGGCCACCATCATCCGGTTTGTGTTCTACTAGAACGTATATTTCGATGGGGGATTTTTAATTATCCTCCTGTTCTGCAGGGTCATGAGAGCTCGGCAGTCGTTGATGAACCAGCAGCTCATACAAGAGGTCATTTCACAGCTGTCGCAACGGTTTACGCCGAACGTTGCTGATATTAAAAAGGTTTGGGTTTTTGGGTGAATTTCAGGCATCTTCTCAACTCGGGATATAGGCAATTGACATTCTACTTGAGAGAGAATACATTGAGCGGGGTCAGGGTACCAAAAACAGTTTCGCCTACGTGGCGTGATCGTGTCGCCTTGATTGAAGTTGAGTTCTGTCAATCATGACTTGTGACATAGTGTAGTATTCAATGCTTATAGCTGTATTTGTAGTCCTCCCCTCGCATCAACGATTCTAGATATCCATTGCAGAACTTCAGTCTACCATTTAGTTCCGCTTTAGGGTGATCTCACATTTTTATATGGTTCTCAAAAGTTTCTCTCGCATTGGCTTGGGAATGTGTTTGAAGATACAGGGCCAAAGCTAGGAAGTTGACGCGGAAACCTGAATGGCGTGGACAACAAGATACAGAGCAACGGAGGAGATATTATAGAGCAGCAGTAGGTACGAAACCCCGGTATGGGTGATCCTACAGGCGTGCTATCAATGGGGAGAGTACTGTATCGCAGTCAGGAAAGCCAATGCCCCATTACTCGGGTACTAAGGTGCGCGACAAGAACATCTCTCACCGGACTTCCCCTGTTGATCATACGCTTCAACAGATCTTCGGTGGTCAGTCGTTTGGGCGACGGTTCTTCAGATTCAGCTGCCATGGTAAACGGATGGTGAGTGGCTAGAGTTGCGACTTGGTGTTGGTACCGGCACAAGCCACGGCAGTTGCGCAGGATGAACACATATGGACATACATGGACACCCAAACGTACTTAGTCACAATTTGAATAAGCACATCAATTTGGGTCAATTTATGGATGTTGAATCTACTATAATAAAATCTCATACAGAGACTAGCCACTTATGTCCTTCAGAACTACGCCCATTCGAACGACGCGTCAAAGAAAATGAATAGAGGTGGGAGCAATAAAAATACAGAATGCGGAGATCACGTCTTAGAATCATACATAACGAGGGGGAAACCTTTTCCCCCTCTCTGCAGCATCTGCCACTCGCTTCTCTTCCAAGTCACGTTGAATGCGTCGGTCTGCGAGTTTCTACAGCAAAAACAGACGTCAATCTTTCGTTTTGTGGATAAAAGGAAAGGTGCCCCATACATTCTTCGCTGCCAGTATGGTCGACATGAGTGTATCCAGGGTAGCTTCAGATAATTCAGACATCTACGACGCAATCAGCACATAGATGAAGTCAAAATTAGGCGGTGAACGCACAGCATCGCCTGCCTGTCGGCTGAGCTCTTGGATACGCTCCTTATCCGGAGATGGGGGAGGCTCTGAATATGCCTGTCTCTCTGTGGTGTATCCCTGTTGCTCCATTACAGGAGGCTGCGTAGGAGCAGGAGCAGGAGCGGGAGCCTTGTCCAAGTCTTCGCCGCGGCTGTCACGGTGAGGATTCTGATTCTGTGCATCGAACCGACCGTGCCATCCATGGCCCCACGGCCCAAACCCTCTCCGTTCGTATCCTCCTTCTGTGTACTCTGTCCGTCCACATAACCCAGGTTGGTTCCGGTGGTTGTGGCTCCAAAGGGTAGCCGTACCCGCGCCGATGAGGAACCAGAAGAAACCGCCCATGATGATATGTATGAGAGTCAAGTTGGAAGTGTTGAAGATAGGTGATTGTTGGGATTGAAGGGCTCGGATCCCATTGTTTAAATAGTGGATGAACGACGCGAATCGACTCGGCCGCAGACGACATTGACGTATCCGGATAAGCGGCACACGACGACGCGTGGGTCCGCGGCCGGCATAGATTTCTGAGTTGCCGCGGCACGCACCAGTAACGAATCGGCTTCTTGATATTCTCTACCATAATCACAAATGAAGGAATAGAGTACGATTTGACCGGTAACTCCTCCTTGCAACATTACACTTCTTTCTTGACATCTTTTGTGCAGACATACCAAGGACCTATGCCTCAAGAGCAAATTATCGGCATCATACCTTCTATCTACGACAGCAGCATACTAGACCCTAGGCATCCTTTTGCAATGTGCTTTCACGTCGCCAGTCCGTCTTTGAGAATCTTCATCAAATCCAGAGAGCTCTCTGAAGAGTCGTTGCTCAGTGTTTTGCCTACGAGACACTCGGTGCCATCGTTCCTCGAGTCCTGTATCACCCTCCTCTCGCCATAGGGGACGCTCCAGCGCCACTAGTCAAGAAGGGCTGCTGGTATATAGCCATGGAATGATGCCCAGGCATTTCTTTGCACGATGTCGTTGACATGATATCCCCAGCGGAGCTTGACCACATCACCGAGCACCCCAAAACCTTCCGCACACGTATGGAAACCATCACATCTCCTATGAACACGATAGGCTCAGTCACCGGTGATCCTTATCGCAGCAGTTTTGGCACGATGATGTTGCTCCAGAGAAGCCTTTCACTACTCTGGAGGAGTTCATCGCGTACAACCGCTGGATGATCATCCTCGGGTGTACTGAGGCCTGGACGGAATCTGTCCTCTTTCAGTTGCCCAAGGAAGCTGCGATACAATTCACGTATGCTGCCCTTGTCCCTAAGAATATCATAGATTGGGGTATGTTGGGGTTCTTTCCAGACATTTGGGAGTACGTGTCACGACTTTTCACTTTTATCTTATCTAGACACACGCGACTAACACACAGCGCTGCGCTGATGACACTAATGACCTCACGACCAACCCTATATCATACCAGAACCGCACCAAGGACAGGTGTAGCACTATTAATAGCATAACCAGAAATGTATATAAGAACTTGTATTATTGGCCTTAAGCCTTAGCTTTGGACTAAAGTCTATACTTCCTAACTGAACTCCTCGCTAAGGCCTAAGAACTCTGAGGCTACGCCCAGACTACTCTATTGTCACTAAACCCTCGGTGCTACCGGTATAGGGTTGACTCTAAAGAGTGTTTGAGTTAGTCGCTGACAATTAGTCCGAAGCTTGTCCTTGCGTATCCAGGTTCGCAACTGGTCTCAAGTTATTCCGGCGCCATGCCACCCTGACCGCAACCCATCATTCCCGCTGGTATCCAGCACAAAAAAGCCTCGTACTACACCCGCGTCCCTAAAAAGGACGTCTCCTGCGCCCAACAACGGCGCCAAGCCTGGGAACAAGAAGTTCTCAACGAAGCCCTAGAGTTCGAAGATGATGACATCTACAGCGCTCCCGTCACCATCCACCCCCCCGTCCCCGGCTCCGCTCGATATGAGCAGGAGCATTCCATTCCCAAAGCCTCGTGGCCTTTGCTGCAAATCCCCCAATTCCCTCCGACACCTCAGCCGCCTAAACCCTGGCCCAAGAACCCGGCATGCTACGTGCCCAAACTAGTTGCATCAAGCGGCCCAGCAGACCTCCCCTCCCAACCACCACCATGCCTGCCAATTACCTCTACCTCCTTGTACTCCTGGCAACCCTCGCTGTCATCCTCAGCCTTTGCATCATTGGCTACTACCAGCGCCGTGCCGAGCAGGCCCGCGCAAGAAGAAGGGCCCAACGCACCCCATGCGAGCGCGGCCCAATCATACTCGTTCGACCCCCCCCACCCCATACACGAAGCTATCCCCCACTGTCCGGAGGAAAGCCTTGAGGAGTTCCCAATCCGGGAGCTCCTCGTTCCCGAGGACATCATTCCCCTCCCAGAACGCGCCCACCAGCAAGATGACGACCGTGCTGCCGCTGAGTACTACAGCGACAGCGCATCCTTCCACCTGGCAACCATGGGACCCTACTCCCATTATCCCCGATACCCCCGACGACACCCCACTGGCTGGAGTCATACCCCTTCCCCCACACGCCCCCATTCCTACCTGACCGATGGTTCCACTATCGATCCCGGTGAGTCCAGTCACGGACACACAGAGTGTGACACCTGCGACTCCGCACCCGGAAATGGAAGCTTCTGACACTGGCAAAGGGAAGCAGAGGGCGAGTGGAGCACCCCTCCACTGGAAGTGGTTACCGACAGAGATGAGTATTGACGAACTGGTACAGTTCGTAATAGAAAGACTACCGGTTGAGTTCTCCTGGCGAGGACTCCCGGCCGGCGAAGAATATACCAAGTATGAAGTAAGCGCCCTGCATTACACAGAACTCATACTAAGGACAGAAGCGATCCATAGGGCTGTAAGCCAATGGAACTAATATCACCCGCAGCAATCCCTCAAGGTACCAGACCCATGGCTACCAACAGAGCGGGTGCAACCCATGTGGCAAATGCTGCCACAGCAGAGATCCCCACCGGCCTTCGGGCAATATGGCAGACATCAAGGGACACCCCAGGTAAACCTCGGAAGACCCTTTGCCAGAGCCGGCAATGAAGAAGCAGGAGGATCGGGACCCCTGGGCAGCAGAGCACCAGGTGCACCCTTGGACAGCAGACCCCATCATCCAAGAACGTGGAACCTCCCACGGTTCCCTTCTCCACCGAAGCCGCCAAGTCCCCCAGCCGAGTGGGTCCTGGCCGCAGGAGACACGGGTCTCTGGGGAACTTCCAAACCCAACTATGCCCGAGAACCCGCGGTCTTCAAAGGGAAGTCTGACGATATCACACGGTTCTTCAACCAGGCAGAAATGTACTTCGAGGTACACGACTAGGGATTCAGGAGACACCCCCACAAGGTAGTCTTCTGCGTCTCTCGCTTCGAAGAGGAAGCGCAGACCTGGTGGGCCTTGCAAGCCTGCGAACTCTATGACCCTGCGATCGGCCGAATGCGATACCTGGCCTACGACACCTTCAAGGCCGTGGTCATCAAATGATTCTGGCGAGACTCCGATGCCAAGATCAAACAAGCGCAGTGGGAGAAACTTCGCCAAGCCACCTACAGCGACGGCGAAGTGTTCTTCCAAAAGTTCGAAGAACTGGCCCTGGAAGCCAACGTCATCACCAATGAGCAGATGATGTGCTCCCAGATAGAGAAAGCGGCTTGGCAGTCGTCCAAGGACAAGATCCTGATGAACGACGCTGAAAGTCCCACCACCTACCAAGAGTGGAAAGCGCGCCTCCTGCGCATGGACTATGGCTTCCACCGCAACAAGGCGATCGGAGGCAGCTTGGGATCAAGCAATGAGAAGAAGGGCCATGACGGCCAGAAGAAACACTCCGCCGGCTCAAACCAATCGAGCGGCAAGTCAACCAGTGACAAGAAGACCAACACCGGAATGACCTATGGAGGCCAAGGGCAGCCCATGGATATCAGCAAATTACGCACCGAAGGCAAGTGCTACAACTGTGGTGAGGAGGGCCACATATCCAGGGACTGCAAGAAGGAACGAAGAAGGAAGACGGCCGCGGAGATCCGGGCCATCCAAGAATACTGGAAGGGGCAGCTTGAAGGAGTGGAAAAGGAAGAAACCGCCACCACGAGCAAAGTCAAGGAGGTAAAAGATGAGGCCGGGCAGTAGATTCGTCTGCACTGGCCCAGGGACATGGTACGCACTCTAATACCGCTGCGCGGACTGATACATCTTCTGTAGTTACATCGAATAAATATACGCTGCTTAACGTTGAAGAGTGCGACCAAGAAACTGAATCAAAACCTCAAGACTCGACATCTGAGCCTGCTGTGAAGGAGGGGACATGCCAGGTGGCGCTGGAGCCCTCGACATGAGTATTAGGACTCGGGCCAGAGTCGAGTAAGCGGGATGCCCTCGGGCCTCTGAAGCCGAAAGACTCAGCGCCTCCCATGGGGGCCAAGGCAGACTTCGCAAGGACCGATGTGGCGAACCTCAAGTGCCTGCCAAAGGCCAAGACCACAGAGTCTGATCCTCTGGGGCACAGGGCAGAGAGCCCCAACAAAGACTCCCAGGACGACAAGAAAGCCGCAGGATGGAAACCTGCTAGCGCCCAGGTGGTAGAAAGGGGGCCTGAGAGACCAAGTTCTCCAACTGAATCAGTGAGTAGTCGCTCCACCACCTCTAGCTCACGAAGTGTATCTATTGTAGAAGTACCGGACAAGGAAGACGACTTCTCGTACCGCCAATGGTTGGCTGCTGGCGCCAGGGACCCTGTCCAAAAGCCAGACGCATGTGGGCCATCCCTGAAGCGAAAAAGCCCTCCTAGTGAGGCAGGAAGCCTGACCAAACGATCTGAGAGTATGGACTCGAATGGTGGCAACACCCTGCAGGAAACTGTCATGTCTCCGCAAGGAGCTAGACAGGTACCAATAGTTCACATCTGGACTAAGCCTTTCATGGCAGACTGGACCCAGCACTGGATTCGGGAAGCCAGGACGCATGAAAAACATATGGCTATCCTGAAGGACTGGGTACACCTGAAACGAAGAGAGGAGGTGGACGATGAGATGCTGGCGCAAGTAGTAGGACTGGAAAGCTTCAAGTCAGAAAGATACAAGCTGATCATTGATTGGCTCCACGACCTGCATCGGGCACCAAGATACATCCGAGGACGACCGGGCTGAAGCGTCATGGTCAAACTGCAACTGGAAACCACAGACACGAGACGGAAGTTCCAGGTCAACGCACTGCTAGACAGCGGCTGCACTCACAGCGTAGTAAGCTCAAAGTTTGTACAAGACAATGAGCTGAACGTAATCAACAATGAGTTTGCAACACCCATCTACAATGCCAACGGAACCCGAAACAAGGAGAGAGACATCAAAAGCCACGTGGACATGCGCATCATAATCGGTGACCATGAGGAACGCATGGACCTAGCAGTCACACATCTAGGGTCCGCCGACATGTTTTTAGGCTACGACTGGCTCCAACGTCACAATCCCCTAGTCAACTGGGAAACTGGTGAAATATCCTTAGTCAGATGTCACTGTCACGCTATACCATTCCATCTTCCCGACGCAGACCCGGAGATCCAGTGGAAAGAGATAGAGGAAGGAGATCGGATCCTGATGATCGACATGCAAGAAGCAATGCATGTGCGAGCCATGGGATCCAAAGTGAACGACTTAGCCGCCAAAGCAAACAGCGAAAAGAAGGCAAAGTCGTACAAAGAAATAGTACTGGAATGGGCCTGAGACTTCGAAGACATGTTCTCAAAGGAGAACTTCGACAAGCTCCCGCCCCAAAAACCATGGGATCATGCCATAGAATTGATACCCAATGCGAATGCTAGCCTCGACTGCAAGGTGTACCCTCTCAACCCCAAAGAACAAGAAGAACTTGACAAGTTCCTGGAAGAGAATCTCACCACGGGCAGGATCCAACCATCTAAGTCACCGATGGCCTCGCCCTTCTTCTTCGTAAAAAAGAAAGATGGAAAACTGCGACCAGTACAGGATTATCGGAAGCTGAACGAAATCACCATTAAGAATCGTTACCCACTTCCCCTAATCGGCGACCTTATGGACAAGCTCAAAGGCGCCAAGTACTTCTCAAAGCTAGACGTCAGATGGGGATATAACAATGTATGCATCAAAGAGGGAGACGAGTTCAAAGCCGCGTTCCAAACTAACCGAGGCCTATACGAGCCCTTGGTAATGTTCTTTGGACTCACCAATTCGCCGGCGACATTTCAAACAATGATGAATGATCTATTCAAAGATCTGATCAATGAAGGAAAGGTCACTATCTACCTAGACGATATTCTCATTTTCACCAAGGGAAAAGAGGAACACCGCAAGATCGTGCAGAAAGTACTTGAGATCCTTAGAAAGAATAAGCTCTTCCTCAAACCCGAGAAGTGTGAATTCAAGGTGTTGGAAACAGAGTACCTAGGGGTCATCATCAGCAAAGGAAAGATCCGAATGGACGAAGTCAAGATCGCCGGAATATTAGACTGGCCGAAACCAGAGAAGAAGCAACAAGTACAGAGCTTCCTTGGTTTCACCAACTTCTACCGACGATTCATCAAGGACTACTCCAAGATAGTATGACCAATGACAAAGTTAACTGGAAAAGAAGGCTGGACATGGGGAAAAGAACAGGACAGAGCATTTGAAGTGCTAAAAGATGCCTTTCGAAACAGAGGAGTAGTACTGGCGATGCCGACAGATGAAGGACAGTTCCACATGGAAGCAGACTCTAGTGAGGGGGCAATTGGCGCCGTTTTATCGCAAAAGCAAGGCGAAAAGTGGCGACCCGTTGCATTTTTATCAAAAGCATTGACAACCACGGAACAAAACTACGAAATTTATGACAAAGAGTTACTCGCCATCATGCTCACTCTGGAAGAGTGGAGACATTATCTCATGGGAGCCAGGAAAATATTTGAAATCTGGACCAATCACATGAACCTCCAGTATTTCAGAAAGCCGCAAAAGTTAAACCGACGACAAGCACACTGGGTTACGGAGCTAGCAGAGTATCACTACACACTCCACCACAAACCTGGCATGGCAAACAAGAAGGCAGACTTATTATCCCGACGAGCGGACCACGATCAAGGAGGAAGTGACAACCAAGACGTCATCCTTCTCAAACCGGAACATTTCCGAGCCATGGAAATCCCAGCACCGGACGAGCTTTACTGAGCCATCCAAACCGCCACCCGAGACAAGAAGCTATGGGACTCGCACATATCCATGGCCCTAACCCATGAACGAGGACTCAAGATGGAACGAGGAGTAATAGTATATGACAACCGTATTTATGTACCATGAGAACGGTCGGTCAGGGGAAACATCATTGCCACCTGCCACGACCACGTAACGGCCGGACACCTGGGAATAGCCAAGACAAAGGAGCTGGTACTCAGAGATTACTGGTGGCCACGATTGAAGAAAGACATAGAGGACTATGTAAAAGGATGCGAAATGTGCCAGAGGGCCAAGCCCCACACAGACAAATGAAGAGCGCCGCTAAACCCGAACTCAGTACCAACG
Organism: Armillaria mellea; assembly: GCA_030407055.1. NCBI lineage: Eukaryota > Fungi > Basidiomycota > Agaricomycetes > Agaricales > Physalacriaceae > Armillaria > Armillaria mellea. The sequence continues at coordinate 38,372 of JAUDZF010000072.1, forward strand.
GCACCATGGGAGATCATCAGCATGGATTTGATCACGGATCTACCCGAGTCCAAAGGATACGACTCAGTATGCGTCATTGTAGACCGACTCACCAAGGAAGTCATCTACACGCCCTGCCACAAGACGCTGACGGCGGAAGGATGGGCATGGATCCTGCGAGATGAGGTGTTTTGCAAGCATGGCATGCCCTCCAAAATAATCTCGGACCGAGGCCAACAGTTCGTATCAAAGTTCATCAAGGCACTATATGAAGGATTACAGATCAAAGGAAACCCCTCGACAGCCTTTCACCCCCAAACAGACGGACAAACCGAGCAAGTCAACCAAGAACTCGAGAAGTCCCTACGCATGTTCGTCAATCACAAACAAGACAACTGGGTAGAATGGTTGCCAATTGCGGCCTTCCAGCACAATAACCGCGTCCACTCTAGCACGGGCTATTCGCCCTTCTTCCTAAATCACGGCCGAAACCCAGTCATCCGACCCACGGGGGCTGTAAACAAGAACGTACCCTCCGCTGAGAAGTTCGCCCAAGAAATGGACCAAGCCAGGTCACAAGCCCAGACCGCCATGCAAAAAGCTGCCGACCAAATGAAGAAGCAGTACGACCGAAAAAATGAAACATCCTGAGAATATCCAATTGGCAGCAAGGTGTGGATCGAAGCGACCAACATCACCACCCCACGACCCAAAAAGAAGCTCAACAATAAACGAGTCGGACCCTTCGAAGTACTAGAGAAAGTCGGAAACACGGCTTACCGCCTAAAGCTGCCGGCTACCTGGAAAATCCATGATGTCATCAATGAAGTGCTCCTCACCCCGTATCACCCACCCGCTTTTCCAAACCAGGAAGTCCTGCCTCCACCTCCGCCCGACATCATTGAAGGACAGCCCGAGCAGGAAATCGAAGAGATCCTAGATGCTCAGTCCCGACGAGGCATTTGGTGGTACCACATAAAGTTCAAAGGCTTCCCGAAAGAAGAAGCCGAGTGGATTCCATACCATCAGTTAGAGCATGCAAAGGAATCAATAGCCAACTATTGGATCGAACGCGGACCCATCTGGATGGACAGTGAAGGCTTCGCCCACCCCGAGGAGGAGGAGATTTATGTAGCCTCCCTCAAAGACCCCGACTTATTCCCCAAAACAATCATACGACACATCACTGAAAGAGGACAACAGGTATTCCTAGTGGAAAATGGATACAGCACGAGAAAATGGGTAGATGAAGCGGACTTTTATTACGACCGGATGGTCAACGACTACGACAACACCCTCAATGAGTACCAGGAGCTGAACGAGCTATCGGGACGATAGCCTTAAAGAGGGGGTAATTGTCATGACTTTTCACTTTTATCTTATCTAGACACACACAACTAACACACAGTGCTGCGCTGATGACACTAATGACCTCACGACCAACCCTATATTGTACCAGAACCGCACCAAGGACAGGTGTAGCACTATTAATAGCATAACCAGAAATGTATATAAGAACTTGTATTATTGGCCTTAAGCCTTAGCTTTGGACTAAAGTCTATACTTCCTAACTGAACTCCTCGCTAAGGCCTAAGAACTCTGAGGCTACGCCCAGACTACTCTATTGTCACTAAACCCTCGGTGCTACCGGTATAGGGTTGACTCTAAAGAGTGTTTGAGTTAGTCGCTGACAGTACGGCCGTATACACGATCCGGTGGAGACGACACGTGGATAGGACCATGTCCTCCAGGTGTTCCCCGGTCCTCAACACGAGGCGGAGATCAACTCATTAATCCGCGTTCTGTTCACTGTGTTCTGAGTTTTCTTTTCTCATGAGCTCGGTAGCGCAAATTCGATGTTGTTCAGGTTTCACTTGTGGCCTCGGCGATAAGAATAATGAAAACGACACTGAATCCTGTCTGCTGTCCCATCTATAGCGTTGGGAATGTTTACTACTGACAGGCTAGTTTCATCCTCTTAGGGTCGGCTTGGGTCTGACGATCATCATCGAAAGTTTCATTTCGCCAACTCTCGGGCTTTGCTTGCAGTAGAGGCCTTTCTAATTGGATCTCCTGGGACCTTCAAGCGAGCGTACGCATGCTCACCCGAGAACGGAACACTGAAGTGACCAAAGGCTCGCGGCTTCCAAGCTCGCCCGAAATGCAAGCAATCGTCCATTTCGGAGATATTTGATGGTCGTGCCCCCGGAACAGTCAGAGCTCGGCGTTATGAGGTTGTATCACCATAAAATAGGCAGTGATTGCTATGAGCGGCTGGGGGATATGTGACACAACTGCATTAAAGAAGGCCTTTCTGCAAAGATAGGAAGGGATGGAAAGACGAAGAAAGATGTGAGCCTTAGGTTACTTTAAACATGACGACATCTGTAAGGGCTCGGGGTAGAGCCGGAGTCTTATATCCCACGATAAAACATGACTGTCAGATTGAAGTTATACCATGTATGATGGTAAAAGACTGAAGTAAAACTAGGAGATCGCGCTATAATATACTAACTCGTAGCTATAAAAAACGATACTGCAGGCAAACATATCCAAAACCTCTTCCTTCCTTCCTTCCTTCCAAGAATAGTGTTACCCGTTACAACATCATCGTCATCACATAATTTGTCTGTCTAATTCTTGTACCAAAGTTGCTCACGCTTATGTTTGCCAGCAATGATGGGAGTCTGACCTCGCCTCCGTGGCAGGGCAAAGAGAAGATCAACATATGTCGACCCTTCGCTCAGACTCTCCAATCTCAGAGTACTAATCAGTCCCTGAGTGAAAATCCCGTTGTATCCGGCCTCGCTTTCGACTTCTTTTGCAGTCTGGTACTCCTTGCATGCAGCGAGAACCACATGAGAGGACATATCTGGACGCCAATCTCTGGCCGAGACGGGCTGGTAAGACTGATATTGACCACAGGACTCATCAGCCGCGTGGACCATACGCCTGAGAGACGCTCGTGGTAGCGGGGGAATCGTACGTGTACCAGGCTCTGGGAAATGTCGGGTGTGGGTACCAGAATGGGAGCAGTCAAGAATAAATGTGATTCGATGCCCTTTACTGCGAGAGATTTGGTGCAAGATGGCGTTGATCTCCCGGTCGCTGATGTCGGGAACAGGTAACCCACAGGCATCAATGACATCTCGATCGATAGGGCATATAGCCTCGATATTGGATCCATCTACTGCACGGTGACTCCCGTCGGTTCCGTCCGATGAATCGAAATAATCGCTTGAGGAATAACTCGAACCGTGACCGGAAAAGTAAATGATGATATTATCACCATTGCGAATCAGAGGGTTACTGACGAGATCAAGAAGCGTCTTGATGATATTGACGCGCGTCGGGAAGAAGGGGTCTGTGGTTGAGGCGTGTTCCGAACCAAGGAGTAGCTGTATTTGTTCTTGGGGAACCCCTAGGTCCTTCTTCAAGTACCTCTCCATTAATAAAGCATCGGATACGCAGCCCCGTAATGGATAAGAATCGTACACGTCGATACCAATGATCACGGCCCAGAACTTTGAGCGTTCGACATTGAGAGGTAGCTGCAACAGTGCAGATTAGCAATCGTATAAGTGTGACTTGCAAGGATATTAACCTACCTCAATATTCGAGCCAATGTTCTGCGCTTTGATGAGTCTGTATAGAAGCCTAATGCAGTAGAGCTGGCGAAGATGATGGTACACGTTTAAGGAAGAGCCGTTGTCTTTCTTATCGGTCACATTTGCTTTCGCCCGTTGAAAATCCCTCACTGAATCAACTTCCGTCACTGCTCCCACTATTAATCCATATTCTGCGGCTAGCTGCCGCTCGAACTGCTCCAAGAAGCCAATACTCTTTGAATTGAACGGCGGGGTAATATTCCAGTGTCTTTCAGTGCCGACATGGAGAAAATGACTAACAGCATCAGCGTATTTTTGTAATGAGAGCTCGTGGGCCTCTCTTTTCAGCGAGGTCCATTGCTCAAGATTCAAGTTCTGTGTGCCAGTCTCAATGAGTAACCTGACAATGAAGGAGAAGGAACACCAACAAATTGGTTGAAGTCAATATCTTTTTGCATTTCTTGCTTGATATTTGCGAAGTATGAGGAACCCCAGCGCTTAATACAGCGTGTGTGGTGGTGGTGGTAGGAGGTTCGCACGCGGGATTCCTGCTGGCCATTCATAAAGAGGCAGTGTTGATGTTACATAATAGCTGTGGTTCGTGACTTGTCGAACTGCCGGCAGATAGTGTTTATATAAATGAGTTCATGTACTTGACTCGGAGCTCAAAGCGCACTCACTGGCAGATGCACAGGCTCGAATTTACATTGCTAGTTATAAAGAACGAGGATTAATGAGGCCCTGGATCCGATTATGCTCTACTGGTGCTATAAAATCACTGCTATTATTTGCAAGGTTTGATGTGAATATACATCTCCGGAAGTGACGATGCAGCGGATGGAGCCCACCGCCTGACGAGATGGCTAGGCACTGCCGCCCTTGTGGCATTTGTAACAACGATTAGCGCCTTCAATTTGACGCAAGGATCCTGCTCGAATGTCCAAATGCCTCTTTCCATGCCTAGTGTCGGACGATTGAGCTTTGATAGGGATTTCATTGTAGCATTGGGCGAAGCTTTTGGATCTAATATCATGTTTACCTTTCCTTTTTTTCAACTCACACAGTATTGACAGAACCGAGTTGATCTATTTTTCTCATGCCAATAGATTAGAAGACCCACACCACACCGCAGCACCGATTGATACGGATGGTATACAACTCCTCAGGATGAAGTACAACCGAAGAGATAAATAGAAAGCTGGTAACGCTGAACAACCTTCCCACCGCGATTTCGCTTCCCCTAATCCATCTTGTAACAATGATACTCGATCATACACACGACGTCTATGAGGACTCGACAATCGACACACAGCCAAATTTATCATTGGACACATCGCAGGATGAGGTACTCGCTGACTCGGAGGTACCCAGTGTGGCATCAGCATCAAGGGTCGACAGCTCTTCCAGTGAATTAACTGGAACAGATCTTGTAAGCGCATTCTTCGTCCTTGAGTTCATATTTGCATTAACCGGACCTTGTCTATTAGGGTTCAGATTACTCCAACTACAGCGCTTCGCACCGGGTTTTTGGCTATGAACCAGATGAATCGGACCCTGTAGTCCTGGTAAGTATACTGATTCGTGGACCTTTGGAAATAGATGTTCTAACTGTTGACCTCAGGATGATATGGATGGGTCAGAAGATTATGAAGTTGAGAACTTCAAAAGTCTAGTGGATGAAGAGAAACGGCTCGCCGTGGAGTTTGGGATGGCGAAATTCGATACCGACCCCCGCCACATCGACTCGGTGGCTGTCTTGGAAGAGACAAAGTATAGGGCGATGATGAGCGAACTTGATGGATCTACTCATCCATGGGATTCGTTTCATAAGCTTCATAAGCTTCATCACCTGCGCATGGAAGCCGTAAAGCTCAAGCCATTTCGTACTTCGACAGGGGTAAGTGTGATGGTTCATCAATTGGAGGTCATATTCATATTGGGCGCAATAGACTCCACACCGCATCGATGCCTCAAGGTTCTGGGCCGTCATAATTGGGATCGATGCCTACAGGACAAATCCACTGCGCGGCTGTGTGGCAGATGCATTATTGATGAAGCGATACTTGGAGAAAGATCTCAGGGTACCTTCCAACCGTATTCAGCTTCTCCAGGGTATGAAAGACACCTCCTGCCACGATCCTTCCTATCCTTCACGGCACAACATCACGAACACGCTTTGCAGTCTCATCAGCAATCCCAATATCAAGAAAGGAGACAACATCGTTATTTATTTTGCTGGTCACGGCTCCAGCTATGGTTGCTCGCAATGTCCTGGAGCCACCAGGACAAGGAAGTCAATTGTGCCAGATGCGGTGTACGCCACAAGAACCCAAGGGGACAGACATGGCGCTATTCTCTGCCCCACTGAGGCTATCTGCCCCATCGACCGCAGCCTCGTCGACACCAATGGATCTGGCATAATTACCGACATCAGCGACCGAGAGCTCAATACATACCTCTACGAAATCTCACGGGCTAAGGGGAATAAGATCACTGCCATCTTCGACTGCTGCCACTCCTCTAGCGTCTCTAGAGGGGAGAGGTCAGAAGTGCGCAGTGCTCTTCCCCTAAATGGCACACGCGATTCGATGCTTCGAGTTGGAATGCAAAACTTGAAGCGCATTTCTAACCGTCCTTCGATAATGGATAAGTGGTGGCGTCCAGATATGTCTTCTCATGTCATTTTGGCGGCATGCAAGTCCCACGAGTTCGCGGAGGAGGTTGAGGAGGGGGGGAAGTATCATGGGTATTTCACCGATATCCTTGTTAAGACTCTCAGGTCGGGATCCTGGACGAAGGAGTTGACGTATGATGGCCTTCTCTACAAACTACCAGAAACACGTAGGCAGACACCAGTTGTTGCTGGTGATTTCAGGCATGAACGACTTTGGTACCAGACGGCATAATTAGGGCATCTCGAAATTCCTGCCTCTCTTGCAACTTGCAGAAGCTTCGTTTGGCAATGATCCGGATAGATAGACTGATACGCTGGCATTGTGTACACCCTTGAAAATCGTGTATATTATGCCGGTATTGAAGACACCTTCGGCCCACTACATTGCAGAGTAAAATCCTACCCGGCCAAGTAATGAACGCACATTGTAAGCAACCGAGTTTACCAGGCACAAAGAACAAGGCGTTCAGAAGTTCTGAGTCCTGTGTACCGTTCGTATCCACCTTCTGTGTACTCTGTCCGTCCACATAACCCAGGTTGGTTCCGGTGGTTGTGGCTCCAAAGGGTAGCCGTACCCGCGCCGATGAGGAACCAGAAGAAACCGCCCATGATGATATGTATGAGAGTTAAGTTGGAAGTGTTGAAGATAGGTGATTTTTATGATTGAAGGGCTCGGATCCCATTATTTAAATGGTGGATGGACGACGCGAATCGACTCGACCGCAAACGACATTGACGTAGCCGGATAAGCGGCACACGACGACGCGTGGGTCCGCGGCCGGCATGGATTTCTGAGTTGCCGCGGCACGCGGCACCAGTAACGAATCGGCTTTTTGATATTCCCTACCACCATCACAAACGAAGGAATAGAGCACCATTTGACCAATAACTCCTCCTTTCAACACCTCATTTCTTTCTTGACGTCTTTTGTACAGACATACCAAAGGACCTATGGGTACCCAAACCTGCCGAAGTCCTTTAATCTGTTCCGGAAGAGCAAATTATCGGCATCATAGCTTCTATCTACGACAACAGCAAACCAGACCCTAGGCATCCTTTTGTAATGTACTTTCGCGTCGTCAGTCCGGCTCCGAGAATTTTCATCAAATCCAGAGAGCTCTCTGAAGAGTCGTTGCTCAGCTTTTTGCTTACGAGAAATTCGGTGCCATCGTTCCTCGAGTCCTGTATCACCCTCCTCTCGCCATAGAGGACACTCCAGCGCCGCCAGTCAAGAAGGGTTGCTGGTATGTAGCCATGTAACGATGCCCAGGCGTTGCTTTGTGCGACGTCGTCGACACGATTTCCCCAGCGGAGCTCGACCACATCCCCGAGCAGCCCAAAACCTTCCGCACACGCATGGGAACCATCACATCCCCTACGAACACGATGTGCTCAGTCACCGGTGATCCTTATCGCAACAGTATTCGGCCCGACAATGTCGCTCCAGAGAAACCTTTCGCCACTCTCGAAGAGTTCATCGCGTATTATCGCTGGATGATCATATCATGCCCGGGTGTATCGAGGCCTGGACGGAATCTGTCCTATCTTAGTTGCTTATGGAAGATACGATACGATTTACGCCTGCCGACCTTGTCTCCAAGAACATTATTGTAGAAGGATCGACGATTACAGGTATCGTGGATTTTGCATTGTTGGGGTTCTTTCCGGACTTTGAAGAGTACGGCCGTACGCACGACCCGGTGGAGATGACGCATAGACGGGACTACGTGCTCCAAAAGGCGTTCCCCGGACCTCGACTCCAGGCGGAGATCCACACCGTCAGGCAATTGATTCGCATTCTGTTCATTGTTTTGAGTGTTCCTTTCTCATGAGTTTCATAGCGCAAATTCGATGTTGTTCAGGATTTGCTCGTGGCGTTGGCGATAAGCCCGATGAAAAGGACGTTGAATCCGATATGCTGTCCCATCTATAACATCGGGAATGTTTACTGCTGACAAGTTAGTTTCATCCTCCTATGGTTGGCTTGGGCGGCGTTAAGACTGTCATCGAAAAATTCTGCGCGTTTCGTTGGTCGCGTCGTATGCTATAGACTCCATATGCTAAGGACGTCAGTCTACTTCTACCCGTGACGGGCTAGTTGGACAGATCTGAAGATCCACAAAAAGCCCCGTCACTGCCCCCATCCCAACGTCTGCAAATACCAAGCATTGCTCGTCTGGTGGCTAGGCTTCCTAATGCACTATCTATTTGAAGATGAAGAAAGATGGTTCGGTGTATGCGTGTTCCTCAGGCGGTGCCTCTGGTTCTATTTCAGTCTTACCAAACCCCCTTGGCTGATATCTTTGCGTAGGACGCTCGTTTCACGGAAACTGGGCTTCTGAGGACCTAAAAAAACTATTGAATAGCCAACAACTCCGTTTAACGATGCCACAAAGCTATGTAAAAAGCGAGGCTTTTTCCTTCACAGCTTTGGCAGAAATTAATGAACGTGGTCCATGATGCAATGATATACCGCCACCTGAAGGTTTGCCATCATTTCTCCGTTGCGCATGTCCTTAACAGCTTGGAACAGCAATTCTTTAATCTTTTGCCATCGAATTATCTGAACAGATGTACCTAGATCATTTCTTCGTACATGCTACGCCGATATTCACTCATAGCCTCACACAGGTTATGATTCTTTATTCTAATCGGAAGGTCATCAACCCATTCAATCATTCGTTTACCCTGATTGCATCCAGCAGAAGCCAACAGAGGTTATCTCCCGTAGCTGTGAAGACCAGGACCTGTCATAGCCTTATGACCAATGCGACGCTACCGCTTTCGTCCCACAGACGTGGCCCATGCCTCTTAGGTGTGGGCAGGCGGGATCCGGATGGTATGTACACTTCAACTTCATGACACTACAGTCCGAAGTGATACTGATAACCTGGACACAACCAGGAACGAATTTCACGCTGGAGCATGGAACATTCCAGTCTTTGGCATTTGAATCATGATGGTGTATTAAAGCCCTTAGCTGCTGTCTTTTTCCAGGATGGGTTAACGTTAGTTTTGTCAGACAGTATACACATACAGTTCATGGTGGTTGATCGTTGCATATTTGCCAAAATTATTACGAAGATCCACGAAGAACTCTGTCATCATCCCTATGGCTAAGTTTCCGAATGCATTCCTCATTTGAAGACAAAGACGGTCTGTTGTACTCCATTTTCTCAGGCGGTGCTGCTATAGTTGCTTACAACCTCGGCTGATTTTAATAGACATCACCAAACTTCGTGTCTTTCCATAGCATGGTATCCGTGGTTCTCGTAGCTGTAAAGCTATGTCATTCTCGGTCCACATAGACTTCATTCTTTCGCTCGCAGCTTTCGCGGGAATCAATGAATGCGGTCGTATGCACCCAATATTCCAGATGAAAGGAAATCATGTGCGTGCCGAGTCAACAGCCTGGAACAGCAATTCTCTGATCAATGCCGTCCAACTGTTCGCACAAACTTACGTAGATCGCTTCTGTGTACACAGCAGTGACGTTGCAGCTAATCTTCTTCGGAGATATATAATGCAGACCTCAGCCTCCAACTCCTCAGCTTCCGCCATGCCCCTACTAAAGCCCAACACCAAAATGTCGCACTTCTGCAATCTCTTGTCCATCTTTTTCAGCGTGTTTACCACTTCATGGCACACTACGCCTCGTTTCCCGGTAGTCAGTGAATAGTTTCTATGACACTGGTCTCTTTTTGACATTGACTCTCACAGATCTCGCATCCTACAACAGCTCATCGACCCCGCCAGTCATTCGAGCTTCAAATACCACAACGCCTCTCACCTCTTTCGCTTCTGCTCTAATCCCTCGCCGCCGCCGTCGACGCGGACGAGACGCCTTCGCCGTATTCGTCGATGTGTACATCGCTAAGCACAAGTACAGCCTTCCAACGCCAAAAGCGGAAGTCAGATTAATTGCCCGTCCGATTTGGGATGGACTTCCGAAGGAGGAACAAATTTTCTATGAGACGCTGGCTAGGCGGGAGAGGGAGTATTATGAACACGATAACGCTGCACCTGCATTGCAACGTCGCGTTTCCGCTCAGGGTGATGGCTCGAGGAACAGCAGAGGGCGACAGATGGCGGCTCATTCCCTGTCGGTAGTTGATAGAGATCTACCGCAGTGGCTAGTTGCCCAAGGCATGGACACACAGGATGTTTACTATGCTCCCGCCATTACTCCCACTACTGCGTCTGGGATCCCTCCTATTCAACACCCAGACTCCTTCATGATGGACGTTAACATTGATGCGGTTCCTCACAATACCCTCGGACAAGACATGATTCATAGTCAGCACGGGCAAGCTACGCAGGGCGTACGAGCTAATCGCCAGCGGCAGGCTTCCTTCTTTATCCCTGCTGTCGCCACTGTGCCATCTGCCAGTGACTCACAAAATTATAACACTGTCCCCTACTACCGCGACACCTCCGGCCAAATTTTCGCGGTAATGAACCAACCTGCGATGCCCCAATACTTTTCTTCGGCTCCCGTTGTCGCACCTGTTGCTCATCACCCGAACGTTCGTCGTTTCTCATCATCTCTGTATTGAACTCCTTTTGACATGATAGTTTATAGCCAGCCACTGTATCGTTTACTCCTTACCAGCTTGACGGCAACATTCACAATCATAACAGTGGCTGGGCCGAGCCTTCGACCACTTATACGTCCGCTTCGTCCTCCGTGGAGGTAGTATCATCCAGCCGCGCAGGAGGCTCCACCTACGGAGGAGGATCATCCCCTCGTTATCAGCATCCAGCTGAGAACACTTAGGATAATTCTCCATACCACCAACATCAGCTCTGGTCATCAGGTTACAGTGGGCAATCGTCCTAAGCGCACTCCTCTTTCTGAAATGTTCTTCATGACTTCATACATCGCCCTTGATATGCATATGATCCTTGCCACAGCATGCTCCATTACACTCTGATGGTTTCCCATCAGCGGTCTACGAATGACACGTATGTAGAAGGCGTCTCTTGTACTATTTGATAACTACTGGGGGTATACAGAGGGACAGTGGTCCGCCCCATTTCAATTTTTGTTCGCCCAGACGCGGAGTATAATATTTGGTAGCCGGTATGGTTCCAAACGATCTCATCGACATTTTCTTCGCTAAGTCTGAATAGTAGTACTGACAGGACAATGTGCTGGGTTTGAAGACGACCTGACACATACAATCCAAGGCTGTAGCGATACTAGTGAATTCCGGCGCAATAGCTGACTTGGCCATCAAAAGGCGTCTGGCCCGCAAGGGTTGGGTATGCACATGCAGTACGGCTACATATGTTGCTCTGAGAAGCCTTTCGCCACTCTTGTGCGTACTATCGCTGCATAATCATGCTTGGGTTCACCGAGGCTTGGATGGAATCTGTCCTCTCTCCTGGGAAGCTACTATACGATTCGCGCATGCCGACCTTATTCCCAGGAATATCGTTATGGAAGGATCAATGATTACTGGTATCGTGGGTTGGGCACTGTCGATTTTTTTCCCCGGACTTTGGAGTAGTCGCATGCGCGACCTGGTGGAGATGACACATGGATGGGACTATGTGCTTCAAAAGGCGTTCCCCGGTCCTCAACACGAGGCAGAGATCAACTTTGTTCGGCAGTTGCCCCAGATTCTGTCCACCGTGCTTTGAGTGTTCTTTTTCTCATGAGTTTCATAGCGCAAATTTGATGCTGTTCAGGATTTGTTCGTGGCTTCCGCGATAAGAACAATGAACGCTACATTGAATTTTAAATCGGGAATGTTCACTGCTGCTGACCGACTACAGTAAGCTTTTGTCATCCTATGGTTGACTTGGATGGCGACCGCGCACAACGGTCGCGGAGATCCCCATTGAAAATTCGGATTTTATGGGTATCTTTGGCCACGCCGTGAGACATAGACCCTTATACACCAAGGACGTCGACGTACTACGGCGCTACAACTATCATAGTCCCTCACTCAGAGCTACTTGGAGCCTCGTGTCTTCCCATAAGATAGTTTCGGTGGCTGTAAGCCTGTAGCTCCAAGGGGTCTCTGAAAATGCGAGGCAGAGGAGCTGGCAAACGCTTGAGGCCCAGCCATGCCACTCGAGGGCACTGCAAAGCTGTGAAAAATGAAGCTTCTCACTGATGGCTCCTTCAATTTTTCTTTTGCTCACAGCTTTGGGTGGCGCTAACAAGATTTGCTTAACAGCTTAGAACAGCAGCTCCATATCACCGTACCTGGCTCTCCCTACAGCTTCCTTCCTTGGCTGTATTTTGCGAAAACAATCGTGCCTGATTACGATTTGTAAGTAGAATATACACGGAGCATCGCTCTTCACAAGTTATAAAATGGCAATCTTTCTGAAGATCGCACTATAAATTCCGAGGGGAGTTATTCATTCAAGACTCTCAATTTTAACATTTTACTAAATGGACATGATACCTGATTTGAGGATGCCATGAGGCTTGAGCGGTCCCGCGAAACACAGCAAGGAGCCGGAGAAACAGACATACCTCCCCTGCTTCTTTGTGCACGCGGCATACTGCGCTACTGATAAGTATCACCTGTTCGAGTTGTTCATTCCATCATTCAAGCATTGGTTTCATGTACATCAGGAAGCCTTTGGAATGGGCGTTCAACATAGCCTGCCAACGGCAGCTACGAGGACCTGTGTCAAGGCTAGATATTCTTGTAAGCTATCACTTTAACTTACTCTCTCGTAGACAAATGTGAATGTGGGAGACTCGGATGCAAACCTGACCCAGTGGCGGCGATGATGTAGCTCTGGCTCAATACCTTTGTCGACTAAGTTTTTTGAAAGCCCATTTAATAGAACCCGTATGGAAGAACAACTGAACGGTGAGATACTCGAGAAAGGCCAGGAAAAGTGTACGACTGGCATAAGATCGAGGCGCTTGAAGATGTCTTCTCCCGAGACTTGCGAACTTTTGAAAATGGTCTGAACATTCGCAGACCAAGTGGAAAGTGAAGACATGTATCTAGGCCTGAAAGTCCAGAGAAGTCCACGGCCTTTGGTATTCTGGACGCATTGCCTTAGTCGCTTTTAAATTTAGAGCCTTTTACTTGGGTTCATGGATGCTCGGCTGTGCAGTCAGTGAGTGTGCACTGGTTGTTGGACTTAGTCACGTGATGTGGGTCATAACCGTCGGATTGCAAATCTGAAACAGTATGAAATCTCTTTCTTGTGACCGTGACTAACATATTTCTCCTCATGGAAGCTCGGTCCGTTCCCCCGTCAGGCACAGTACTACCATCCAATCCTTTACGCAACCCAAATCCGGAAGACTTCTTTAGCAGATAAGCGTTCACCTTCACTTTCTCCCAGGCCTCAAGCACCGTCTAGCGCTACCCACAGACTACAAAAGCATTACCAACATGGTTCACCACAGCAAGTCCTACCCCCCCGCCTATCTCTCTTTGCTAGCCTGTTTTCCGCTTCATCATGGCCCTCATACCCCGACCGTACACCTTGTTGTCAGGTCAGTCAGTGACCAATATGTGCCTCTTCCATCCTTTTGACTTTGACTCTTAGATCTCACGCTGGTTCACAACGACTCGTCCACCCCACCAGCTGCTCAAGCTTCAAATGCCGCAACGCCTTTCCCGAAAACGCCTAGCCGCCGTCCACGGACCCCCTTCATCATATTCCGGGACGTGTTCTTAGCTGCGAACAAGAACACGCTTCCCAGGCGCCAGATCGAAGTCAACGCGATCGCTGGTCCGGTTTGGCATGAGCTTTCAGAGGAGCAACAGCTCGTCTACCAGACGCTAGCGAGGCTGGAGAGGGAGGCATATGAATGCGACAACCCTGCACACGCACTTCAGTATCGTGGGTCCAGGGGGGGTAAGAGCTCGAAGAACGACCGAGAGTGCATGAGGATCCCTTCCCAGTCAGCAGCCGATCTACCCCACGGGTCAGGTATCCAGGGCACGGAGGCACGAGATTTCCCTTACCGTGCTCCAACCACCGCTCCCGCTGTTGCGCCCCAGATCCCCCGTATTCAGAATGCCCCCTTCACGGTGAACACCGATGAAATGCTTTACGATGTCTATGCGACTCAAGGACAGAGCATAGTCGGCGCCCAGCACGGGTATGCTGCACAGAAGATGCAGCTTTCGTACCAGTGGTCGCCTTCAACCCCTGTCGTCGATACTGAACGCTCTGACCCTCGAGTCCATAACCATCCCACCTACTGTCACGACGCCTCAAGACGAAATTTTACGATAATGAACCCAGCTGCAGTACTCGAATATCTTCCCTCATTTCCTACCGTTGCACCCACAGCGCATAGTTCGAATGTTTGTCAACTCCCTTCTTTATATCGAAACCTCTTCTGACATGATAATTTACAGCCTCCCACTGCAGCCTTTTATCGTAACGAGCTTGACGAGAATACAGATGTCCATGGCGTCTCTCATTTATCTCCCTCATCCTCTATGGAGGTAGGATCCTCCACCGGCGAAAGAGAGTCGCCCCCTTATTATGAACGTCCTTCTCAGAGCACTCGGGATGCCTTACAATATCATCAACGTCAGCTCTGGTCAGACTACAGTGGACAACCGACTTGAGCCCCATCCTTTTTCTGACAGATTTGAGATCATCCTTCAATACCCCAGTCATACAGTACTTTATGTGGCAGTATGCAGTTCTACGTCCTGGTGGTTACCCAATAGTGGACTGTACTAATATACACGTAGAAGGCCTCCCTTGTACTTTTTACCTGTAAAGCCCTAATAGAAACACCGCTATGTTTCGACTTTGGTGTGTCCAGACGCGGCAGAGTATCTTGTGGTATGTTTCTCATCATATTTTCCGTGACAAGTGAGTCAAGGGTAAATCGCCGACTTTCTCGCGGTAGGCCATACCATCAATTCACGCATCCCCGGTGCTGTTCTGTGAACAGCACGGCCAGCAAATAGGTACAGCCTTAAAGAACTCTGCGAGTTCCGAAGCTGTAGTATATTCCGCCTATAATTGACTTCGCAGTATACATGCACCAGAATCAACAGACGAACGGCAGGGCACGGATTCATCACGGCCACAGATGCTGTTCACCGTAAGGTGAGTGCTGTATCTGCAGCGGGATGTGTGTCTTTCGTTGCCGGAAAAGGACGACGTCAAATATCGACAGATACGAATACAATGAACGGATGAACGGATTTCACGATTGAGTATGATTCTACGCAACGTACAAGGCTTTCCAAGCTTGGAGATCATACTGACTTCACTTTCATCGGAAGCCGAAACGCCGTATATAAGACGTTTCGACAGCCTAGCGGCGTAAAAGTGCAGGAAGACGTCCTTGTTCTCTAGGTAACTAGGTAATTGAAGATAATCATATGCAATGCACATTAACACACGTTCTCTGAGCAATAAGGAGAAAAGGAAACGCACCGAACGATCCAAGGCCCTCTCTACGTCTACTTCCTCTGCTGATTTGTCCTTTCAAAGTAGCTGATCTGCATATTTGACCAACGACTCTGGAGATTTATTACCCGTAGATCCCGTCACTGCATTTCTGTTAAAAAAGATTATGCACGCCTTGCGCAAGCTGCCCAAACGCCCGACATCTCCGTGCAGATGCTGTATTATGATCGCCAA
The DNA here is from genome assembly GCA_030407055.1 of Armillaria mellea. Taxonomy (NCBI): domain Eukaryota; kingdom Fungi; phylum Basidiomycota; class Agaricomycetes; order Agaricales; family Physalacriaceae; genus Armillaria; species Armillaria mellea. The sequence continues at coordinate 54,236 of JAUDZF010000072.1, forward strand.
ATACTTCGTGTGCACCCCCAACAACGTATCAAGATACGTCTTTGGACCTGGCTCCGAGTCCTTTTTCTAGAGACGGCATTGAGACCAGCCTTTGCGGCCTGCTGCTTGAATTTCTTCCTGGGATGATCTTGTCCCTCGTATGTGCGCGATAACAATTGGGGATGGGCGTCGGTAGGATTGTGCAGGCAATTAACTTGCAATTAGCCGCTTTGAATGTCTCACTATCTCGACGGAACCGAAGATGGGTCGGCCCGATCCCTCCGGAATGATTATGACATGCGGCAGCCCAGTGAAATCATGCTCATTAAGTTACTGACGACGCAAAATGAGAGTAAGGTAGAATCCTCGAGAATGTTGCTATCCAGGGTGTGGATTTTTGGGTGATGGCATGCACGCTGGCGCTGGATTAGAGCTACAAATGAGCCTGAACTACGACCGCTTGTACCTCAAGTCGGGGAACAGCCTATGTAATGAGGAGATAGAGAGCCAACGTACATCCCAAATGTTTCGGGAGGCGTGCATAAGTATTAAAGGACTTTGTCACAGAGGGCTGATGTGGCTGCACTATCAAACCTATTATTTGACAACATGTAAAAATGTATACAATTCAAGGCTGTCTATGTGATCATCAGCGACGGAATTTTAAGCCCCGGTGGAACTTACATATTGTACTTCTGTTGGGAGGAAGATAAATGCTGGGAGAGAGCATCAGCAGGATGGTTGATTGGGTGTTATATTGCAGCAATTTTAAACGTCTGACTCCGTAACGGGGGAGCCGAGATAAGTCAGACCAATTTCTGCTGTTGCTCTGACCAATTGGAAAACAATCGTTGAGCCAAAACGGAGAATAAAACAGACAAAATCGTAGTCATTCTCACTTGCAAGGTTCGTACCGTGCCCTGTAGTAATGGAGTACTCATATTACGCTGTTGCGTATGCAATGCTTTCTACAAGGATGATACGGTATCCAAGTAGTTACCACGGACACATGCAACGACTTGTGGGCCCGCTTTCGAGAGATAGAGATATTAAAGGGCGCTGAAAATCTAGTATCAGAACTACGAACGAAAGCGAACAGCAATGGCTCCTACAGCGAGTCAGAGCTCAACCCTCGTCATTTATTCTCGTTGTCACGATGAAGATTAGACGTAGCGAGGGGGGAACTTGTTCGCTTCCGATGCCCGCTTCTCCTCCTGCTCCCGCTGTGTACGGCGTTCTGCCAGTTTCTACAAATATTTGAGTCCAAAGCCAGGTCTCAAAGGATGAAGATGCCAACATACGTTCTTAGCTGCTATGATAGTCGCCATGAGAGAATCGAGTGTAGCTTCCGAGAGGTCAGACATCTAGGAGGTAAGAGACTCAATAATTTCGATGCATTAGACAGTAAAAACGTACAGCCTCGTCCGCTTGCTTACTGAGCTCTCGAATACGCTCCAATGAGGGTTCTTCCTGCCGTGTTGGCTGAGGCGGCGCTGGCGCCGGAGCTTCCAGTTGCTCTCGTTGTTGAGGCACCTGTAATCCAAACTTTTGCTGTCCCTCTAGCCGCATGCCAGCTCCATATGCATACCGACGTTCCCTCCCTTCACTCTCTGGCACCCTTTCATCGGATTCACTGATAGGTGCACTTTGATGTACCCATCCTCGTTCATAGTATCCATTCGGGTTAGCAGAGTAGTATCCTGCCTGTACACGACCGTTGCAGTAAATAGTGGCGACAGTTGCGCCAGCGATGAACCATAGAAAGCCGCCCATTGTCGTGATGGTGGTCAGTAGTCAAGAAGTTTTGCGTGGCAAACGTCGGTGAGATCGGCACATCTGATGACGTACATGATATCGTTACCCTCGATTTCGGAGGTAATTCCCAGGCTCCCCTGCCGCCGGAGCATCATACATCCAGTAATCGAGACGCGTACGATACAGATGCATTCTCTGTAACGCCTCAGCAAGGCGGTGACGACATCAGTATTCCTCGCGTAGGGCTCAAGCTTGGAACGAAGGGCCAAAACACATTGTCTACAAAATAATTCTGACACTTTTGCTATATACTACATATACACACAATGTGTATCAATGATCTTTTTCAAGCATCTACTGCCCATGCCCATGGGCTCTGTCCAACGCCTTGCTGCTGTGAGATGTCTTCGTATTCTCGAGCCCGGGTATTGGAGGTTTCCAGACGGTGGTTTCCACCGCCTATTGGCGCTCTACATTCGGGACTGCAACAGAACCCAGTGTTAGTGAAGGCAACGATTACTTTATTATGATCGGAGAACTGACCATTGGCTAGCCTGTGTCGCTCCGCCGCACTGATAAAGATGTTTCAGCTTATCAGGTATACGTTTACCAGACGGTGTTCATACCTCTGTGATGACGAACGTATGACCGTTCATACAATTGTAGAAATGACCTCGGTGCGAGAATCCTAAGGCCTTTACAATGTCCTGTTTCTCCTGTAAGGACATTGGTTGATAGAAGCCGCCGTTGAGAATGTGATCTTCCAATTTCTCGTATTCTGCGAAGCAGCGCTCGATTTTGACGCCGCAGTTCTTATGGAACCATTGACGATCTTCAATGATCTGAGATGGATCATTGGACGTACGGCTCGTGAGGTATGACCGTTCCAGCTCCCTCAAGCGACTCTTCAACTCCTTCTGGTCGGCTTGAACTTCTACTACTAAGTCATCCCAAGTTTCTTCCATCAGTGCACCATATTTGAACTTGTCCCTGCGTCTCTCCAACACCGAAAATCGGAACTGTTCAAATTCTGAACAGAGCATCAAGCTAGCAGAACGAGCAGCCAGACGCGATGAAGAAGTTGCGTGGGCGATAGTAATGGCCTTCTGACAGTCGACGATACATGACTGATAGATGAACCAGATGAACGAGTACCAGACATCACGATGATGAAGAGCTGCACTTTCATTGGAAGTTGTTGGAAGTCCTTCGAAACGAGAACGAGCAATGCTTCCCAACATTAGCCTCAACTCGACGGATAACATGAATGCTTCAAGATGGTAGCGACGATCAGCCTTAGGAGGAGGTTGTCCGATCTTCCGGTCAACGTTACGCATTGCAATGTGTTCGGGGAGGACCTGGTGTACCGATAGTGGTTCGGCGGCAAGTTGTGCAAGCTCCAAGCGGTAGAGAGTAGAAAGAGCCGACTCGTAGGCGCGGACATGTGCAGACCTTGTCTTCGCAATGTTAGCTACCTTTTTGTAGACTTTAAGAATATCCGCAACAATACCCATCCATGCTTTGGCCTCGGAGCGCAACAAACGATGATGAGTGACCATAGACTCAAGAATGAGCACACTAGGGTCTAATACTTCATCTGCTTTCTTCGTCATGAAATCCGCGGTTGGGTGCTCAAGCCCGTTAGCAGGAGAACCCTCGAAATCTGGCGCGACTTTAAGTTCTTTAGCCCGATCCTCTAGCTTTTCCAGGTCATTACTGAGGGTCTCGATAGACGGGACAGCCTCTGCCAGACGCTGGGACATCATACTGGCAACATTCTGTTCCAAAATGTCGAGATTCGCTCGCTTGAGGACCCTTCCATAGCGCCGAGCTGTAATGGGTCCCCGGCAAGTTGGACAGGTCGGTGGTCGCTGAAATTCGGTAGGAGGAGCTTTCATTCCCGTGTAGGACCCCATTTCGTCCACCTCGTAATAGTCAGCCATTTGACAATGACCATCTAATGTCTCCACTGTGAAGACATGCCCGCAATCTAGAGTAATCAGTTTTTCGCTGATGTCCTCCGATTCAGCAGGTATATCAGCCAGTGTCCGTTGCATGACGAAATCTACAATGTCTGTTTTGTCCTCGTCAGAAAGACATTCGATACACTTCTGTTGAAGACAAGGTTCGCCACATACTGAAGTAAAGCTTGGTTCAGTCGGTTGAGAGCCCGAATACCAGGATGACTCACCTGATGGACAGATATGACCACATTGAAGGACAGTGCGGCATGGTTCATTACATGGTAGGCGTGCACATATCTTGAGCCAAAGACAACGTCAACAACTGCGCAAAAGAAGTAAAGTGAAACTACTCACCGATCCACAGAGAACTGGACAGGACAGATGCGGACATATCCAGTCACATGGCTCCGCACAAGGTGCACAGTCTTGAGCGCATGGTTTGAGACATATGTGGTGAGAACAACGTTGGCGACAAGCCTGCGCGCATTGAACATTACACTCGTGGTCCTGAGAACAGTCGAGACCGCATTTGTGTTGGCAGAATAAGAGTCGTTCGCATTGATGCGACTTGTGAAGGGTGCGTTTGATTTTGACGTCTACTGGACGCAGACCTAGACGCAGTCGTCGGAACGGATATTGATGGAAGTTAAGCTCCGTGCAGTCGCCACAAAATGACTTGCACGCCTTTCCGCAGCACAGTACGGTTCCTCCGCAAGCTGAGAGGCATTTGTGCTTTTGGAGATCGTCAGAGCAGCACACTGTTGCTTCATGTTCACAAAGCGGCAGCTGTTTTATGACCCTCTCGCGACAGAAAACCGAGGATAGGCTTTCCGCTTGGTAACTGTTGGAGATAACAAATTGAAGCCAGTCAAACATCAACATTAGGATTGATCAATGATCACCGTACCACAAAATCGATGCTCTATGGCCGCAGGGAAGTTCGACTTCGTCGAGTGGGAATTTACACGGACCACATTTGTCTGAGCATCTTTTAGGACATGGATGCCTACGAGGACACGGAGTTCGCAGACATGGCATATCACACATATTGCGATGATTATCGAGATCAAGATGACACTAGAAAACGACCTGAGTCTCGATGGAACTTGGACGAGTTAATTGCATTACCATAGAAGGGCAATTGTGACCGCAGTCCATACGATAATTGCAAGGCAAGCAACAGCCACCTGTAGGTAGTTTTGTTAATTCTGGTGGTCGTGGTAGTCATTACTCTATAGCTGCTCGCCTTCTGGTGCCACAACACTGAGTTGACCCGGCTTCGTGATTATATTCCTTTGATCTGGGTGTCGAGGGCATTTCACGGGAAAGCCGAACCCAATCTGGTCCCGTTGCTCCATTTCGTCTATGACCGCCTTCCAGGTTGAATTTTGATGAAGGTTGGATGCATTCCCTAGAACATACAGCCCGTGCTGAGCACGAGATAGAGCTACATTGATTCGATTGGCAGACTAAATATATACGTCACTTGAACAAGCTGAATCCAAAACAAATGTCCAAATCACCTTCAGGAAGCCAATTGACTCATCGCTATCGAGAGATCCAGAATTTCTCACAAGAGAAACGATGACAATTTTTGCTTCTTCGCCCTGGAAAATATCAACAGTGCCTAGACGAACCTAGAAAGCGTCATCACCGATACAGCGAAGGATACAAAGGAAATCGTACATGTTGGGACACGGTAACTTGTTCTATATACCCTTCATCGCCCATTCCCTCTCTAGCTAGCTGATCCTGATCGCGTTCATCGACAGAAACAGCGACTTTGAGGGATTTCAGGGCGGACCTCAGCTCTCGTAACTGGCCTAAATATGCGCAGAGGACAGCGATATCTCCAGGTGAACTATACGCCTCCTGCTTCAAGAAGTACACAACAAGATCAGCAATCATTTCAACCTGGTCTTGGTTTAAATTCCCTTTCTTTTCTAAAAGCAAGGTCAACTCACTTCGAACGTGTTAACCTTTGATGCCGAGCCTTCATCTGCAGCTTTTTCCTGGTTCGTGTGGGTAAAAAAGAAAAGGTCTTTTTCCATCCCTTGAATGGGAGGGTACATCTTGACAAGGCCGTGATCCTCCAAGGTAGGATACAAAATTGTTCTGATGAAGACATAATTACTAATTTTCAAACGACTAGCTGAGAAATGCAACATACCGAATGTTATGGGAAATGCTTGGACGCATTCTCCGCTGAACATTGAGCAGGGACATTGGGAACCCACCATCCGCCAATCGTTCCATCAAAGAACGGTCAAATTTGTACAATTCGCGTCCTCGTACACTATCCATAGAGAGAGCTAAGAATGCGGATCAGCGAAATTGAACATCGGACGCTGTCCGTCTGACTGACAGAAATTGGTCAAGGTAGGACGGAGCTGCTGTGGATCACCGATACAAATAAGATGTTGCACTGTGAAGCAATTGATACTTGACTCAAGAAGAACGGATTCCCATCATTCACTCACCAGTTGGCACAAGAGAAGACAAGACATGGGCCTCAAGAACTTGTCCTGCCTCTTCCACTATCACAACTTTCGGTGCTATGGTCTACAAGGCCATACAAATATTAGGGAGATGGCGAGACGGGAAATATAAATTGTACTCACTGTCAAAAGTGAAGTAAGCTTAGCAGCACCGGTAGTGGTGCACCCAATAAGATCGACCCGAGATAGCAGGTGCCGTCGACTCTGTGATCTGTAAGCTGAATGAGTGCACTATACTCAATAAAGTCTACTGACCTCGTCCTTAGCGTCACTGAACCGTTTACAGGCGGCTTCGTATTCTTCCCGACGTTCTTCGTAATCCTCTCTATGCTTGTTATATGCAAAGGTCTTCATTTCGTTTTCCCAAAATGTAGAAAGTGTCTGTCGCTCTTCGAAAGACATGTGCCAGATGTCATCGGTGACCAGGAGCTCAGCGATCGGTCTGGAAGTTGTGGAAATAGATGGAACGATGCCCTCTGGAAATCCCAATGGTACGAACAAGTTGTTCGTGCGGGTCAAATAAGCCTGCTGGACCTCCACCCGCTTCTGTATCTCCTCTTTTGATGTCTCCGCAGTGCAATCGGGGGGCTGCGGAGGCTGTATAAATGAAATGTCATGTCCTGATTTCCAGAAGGAAAAGATGGTATTAGGGATGTCGACATTACGCCTGTTTTTCTTTCCGACGATCGTCCATTCCCCTTTCACCTCGATATCCTGGCAAAACTCTTCTGCCAGTTTATCAATCCAAAAGGGACGGTTCGTGAAAGAGACAAGATGATCGGGAAAGTTCGCTAGTAAATAGTTGGTTACTGTCTCCCAGGTGTCTGAAGGTGACTGGATACACTGCAGGATCGTTCTCATCTCATCCTCCAGCTCGTCCATGGCACGACGCTCATTGAACACAATCTGATCCAGAGGTGAAAACTGTAAGTCATTCGTCCTCTCTAGCTTGTCTAAGGCATATTGATTGATACGCTCATCCGAGGACCGAGATCCCAACCTGACAAGATTCGTCGTAATTTTCGCGTCCAAGAGGGATAGCAGCATGTGATCCAGTGCATGATTTGTGAAAGCAATCATCACAATGGGCTTGACCTTGTTGGCAAACAAGACCCGAAGTAACTCTTTGCCGATAAAGCTCTATGCCCGCTCTTAGAGCACACATCACGTCCAAGGATCAAGAATACACACCTTTCCGGTACCTGGAGGTCTAAATTTTCAAGGGATTTGTTAGCTCGATTCAACACGTCGGTGATAGTAAGGACATACCCTTGAATTAGAGCAATCTCCTGTGTCAAAGCATCAACCACAGCGCCACATTGGCTTGGGTCCAAAAGACTTGATGCCTTCAGCTGCACTCGAGCACTCCGGATTGATAGAGGGTCGGTTGTGTCCAATGGCTGGATATATTCTGAGTCCCTGTCTTTCGACAGGCACTCTAGGCTATATCGGAAAGATGGTTGTCGGCTGTACTTTGGAGGCGCAATCCCGACTCCTCCCAAAGTGTCTCCACAGATATAATTGGAAAATGGAATGGAGGTCGGTTCTACGGAACGCAAATTTTCCAAAAATGGTCTGATAGATTCGAACATAATATTGTTATCCACCAAAAATGCGAAGCGATGGTCATCAACAGTGATCTTTTCCTGTCGAAGAGCGCCGAGTTCCACATCAAGATCGAAAAATTTAACGCGAATTTCAATGCACCTCTGGTGGGCCTTCGACGATTCTATGATATCATCTGTCCGCGAAGAAACAGTACCGACATATGTCCTTAGCCGATGGAAATCTGCGATGACTAAAACGACGAGGCTGCCAGCACAAAGGCGCCGTGAACCAGTATGCTCCCAGAACTCCTGTCTGATTTTTGGATCAGAGTGTCGGGCACGGTCAGAGGGAGGTGCATCGATAACGAGGCCGACTGTGAACCCACGTCGCTCCGCTTGAAGAGGAGAGTATTCGACGTTTGTATAGACATGGAACATAGTCGAGGAGGTAGATCCAGAGGTCCGATACATGCCCCCCTTTGCCTTGAGTAACCTTTCCAATTGGATTGGCTGCGCTTCACGTCTTGAGTCTGGCACTTGCATGGCATTAAAGTCAGCTTGAAGAGCAGATACAGACGCACGAAGGGGAGCACTGGAATACGAGTATCTCAGTATCTATCGCGAGAACACTGTACGACGACTTACACGAGCTCCTCGCGCAAGAGACGGAACTGAATGTCCAGATGCCGTTCCATTGAATTTGGAGCTAGATGATGTGGAATACCCGGAATGTTGGTAGGAATGTACGGAGGCGCAGCAGAAATCATCTCGTCATGGGTAGGGACAATATGTATGTCGGCTATGTCACAGTGATCATTGTTATGGCGAGGACCAACAAAGCGAAGGACACCGGGAGGATCATAGGTCTGAACGAGACGATTCTGCAACGCCTCAAATCGATGGTCTTCACTCAAACCCTGTGGATGCACTGGTCTTCGTCTATTCTCGGCGTTTGTGTGCTCTCGCTTTACTATTGCGTCAAGTCTACTAATAGACTCTTTGAGTTGTTCCAAGGTCAACTGCTGAACGGTTGGGTCAATCGAGTCATCAAAGCTCGACGTGGCGATCAGTCTGGCCCATTCATCGTACCAACGGACGAGGTTGCCAACGAATACGACGATATCTGGATGATTATTAATGGCACGTTTGAAGCGTTGGAAATACCTGAGAAGAGTTAGCACGATAACAGCTGAAAATATGCAGAAATCCTTACTGAGTAAGCAGGGTAGTGATCGTGCCGAAAACGGCCACTCCCGATAGGTTGCTTTGCCGCAAGGCAGGAAGGGCTGGTGTAGGATCTTTCCAAGATCGATTCTGGATCATTTGTTCCATACATGAAGAAACGACGTCGAATATATGACTGAGGCCGCTATCGAGGGTGCTGTAGAGGGTGCTAAAGAATGTCAGTTTGATAAAGATCATGTGCGTATGTGAAAAGGCATACTGGATATTGTGGTGTAGATTAGTTTTAAGGATGAGGTCAGAGCCAAAGAACTGGAGCTCAGATAAGAAATGCGGCACCAAGGATGAAGAGAAGATAGTTACTTGAAGAAGAGGAAAATATCCGAGCTGGAATGAGAGGGCTGTGAAGCCCGTGCCAACACGACAAGAAACGGAGGAGTATTGCAAGACCTCGCGGATGCGAGCGAGGACATGATGCTGATTGGTTTTGATAGGACCACGACCATACAAAAAATTACTAAGACCCTACCTTCAAATCGACTATCATTTCAAGAAATGACTGGGCGCGGACCGTATCCTGTGAAAAGGTTTGGTTAGAAGAAGAAGAGTTGGTTTTATGCAAAGAATGTACCCATTGTAGGTTACGGCGATCAACGCTAGCTAATATCTGGACGAACTGAATGACTTGAGCCGAGGCCCTGAACTGGAATGTCGGGGTATTGAATGGCTTGAGCATGTTGTGCGCCTCTGCCGGGGTCATTGTATGTAACTTGTCTAAGGAAATGTTGTTAATACCGGCCAAGCCTTCGGTCGTCAGGAAATCGAGGACGTCGAACTCCGAGGACGCTGCTTCTAGAGGTGCCTCTGCTGTATTCCGAGTCTGTGGCGGGCGAACATGACGGAATGTACAATCAAAACCTCGCCGACAGTCCCCAGAAGCCCAGAAGAAGTTGCAGCTCCTCTGGCCAGCTGTGGGTGTGCTAGATCTGCCTGATGGTCCAGGAGAATGCAAGGGAGTTGACGGCCGCGAAGATGTTGGACTTCCCGCTGTTTGGTGGAGAAACCTGCAGTTCTGGCCATTACGGCATCCCCCAGGGGTGTTGAAATATCTACACGGCGTCCTTCCTCGTCTGTTGGACATGTCAGAAAGGTATGAGAACAAGGGAGCCCTCGAGGCATCGATGGGCGTCTATAGACGCTCGTTACTAAGAAAGCACCTGATCAGAACTAAGGCATGGCTAGCCATATACTGAAGAAGTTTATTAATGTAATTTACATAACCCAAAATCATACTAAATGAACTACACCTTGGCAGATTATTTTACCATTCATAAGGCCCAACGCTGCCACTGGTCGACAGTATGGCATCTCGAGCTCCGTGGATGCCGGTCAGAGTGTGAGTATCTCATTTTGAAACACGGACAAAAACGAGAACAGCTGTCGCTTTGGGGCGGACCACCAAGTTCGCAGGATCCAGGGAACCTGGTAACACCGGACCAGGACGCCAGCCCGCCGAACCTGAAAAGTACATCCTCACCCTCACCTCACAGAAACTACAATGAATCCAGGATAAATTGGTGCATAGGGTAGCACCTTGACGTCTCCGCTATGGTCATCGATAAAGGTAAAGATCGTCGCAAGATGACGAAAATGGCCTGAAATAGATATACAGACAAGGTCCGTCTAGTTTATCCGTGGGAGTCTGTATTGCTTAAGAATAGGTCCGTTTGTGTTGAATTTGGACCGCAGTAGAAAAACTGTCTTCTCTGTTCTTGGATTCACACTCAACAGTTGTACCGTACTAGAAATCACATCACCTTAGCCTTGAAGGTGCGACGCAAAGAATTCAGCTAGGTTTTCACTCGTCAATCTTGAGGCTCATCGTAAGGCATCGCGTAACTCACCCAAAGACAGTGCCGAACGTTTGTACGTCCGCTCAAGTGTCGTATAATTGACATGTTGAATACCGAACCTACGCCCATGCTAAGATATGAAATCATTTGGACCCTGAAGAAAGAGTACGGACCTGACAGACGTTCCACTTCCCCACTCCGCATTATCAAGCATTGCTAAAACGAGGTCAGCAGCGATTTTGTTCAGTTTTACTAGAACTGACCCCAGGCGAAGGCACCCTGTACTGGAACGCCGTCTTCATGTATGGATAGCAACATCTCACCGAGATACGTAAGGAAGTAGTCTAAAAACAGCTGATGAATATCCAGTGAACTAAATGTAAAATTTGCAGGCTTACTCGTTCGGTCCACGTCCTCCTTTATTTGCGAGAGGTCCGTTTTCTCGTTTTCGTTAGGCTCCGCGAAACCAAACTCGGAGACATACTGTCCACTAACAGTCAGAAATAGCCATTAAAATATGAGGCCTCACACCCACCAATTTATTACTCGGCCATCGGGAGTGGATGTCCTTCAACAATGTACGAAGGGCTACCGGTGTCGCTTGGAGCCAGGTGGCCAATGGATCAGCGGCAGGACCAACAGCCCAGCCATAATCCGAGTCGAAAAGTACGGGTTCGTTACAGACAGGCCACAAAGGGTCGGAAGTGTTGGCCACGCATGCGTCGATTCCTTCGTCCGGAGCCTTTACCCATTGCGAGCGATAGGAATCGATGGCAAAGAAATCCGCGGAGCCGAGGATGTCCTTCTTTTCTTTTCTTGGTCTGTGAAACGCGGGAGATATTCGGCTGGGAGGGTTTCCTTGACGACCTCGGGCCAATCGCCTGTCGTGTACATCCAGCAATCGAGACGCGTACGATACAGATGCATCCTCTGTAACGCCTCAGCAAGGCGATGACCATATCAGTATTGTTAGGTCTGGGCATCGTACAGAGAAAGGCTGTAATTGACGTAGTGACTGGTTAGTTACTTCCTTTGTCATGTACGTAATGTCTGGGACCGGCGTTCACTATGTGGACACTGCCGTGTAATACTACCTACCTATCTACCTACCTACCTACCTCGCGTAGGGCTCAAGCTTCTTCTACGAGGGTACTACGATATTAGCTTGGATAGCTTGGAATGAATGACCGATAATTCCGATACTTCTGCTACATACTGCTACATATACATACAATGTGTATCAATGATCATGCATCATGATCTTTGCTTTCAAAATTTTATTTTTCAAGCACCTGCCGCCCATCTCCATGGGCTTGTTTCCCCACCTTGCTGCTGTGAGATGTCTTCAAATTCTCGAGCGCGGGTATTGGAGGGGTCAAGATTATGGTTGCCACCACCTATCGGCGCTCTACATTCAGGACTAAAAAGTGTTAGCAAAGACAACAATATCCCAATTGTCAAACTGACCATCGGCTAGCCTGCATTGCTCCACCGCACTGAAAAAGACGATTCAACTTTTCAGGTATGAATATTTTGGACAATCCTCATACCTCTGTGATAACGAATGTGTGACCATTCATGCAGTTGTAGAAATGACCTCGATGCGAAAATCCTAAGGCTTTCACGATGTCCTGTTTCTCTTGTAGGGACACCGATTGATAGACGCCATCAACGTTTATGATATGATCTTCTAATTTCGCGTATTCTGCGAAGCAGCGCTCGATTTTTGCGCCACAATTCCCATGGAACCATCGACGATCTTCATTGATCTCGGATAGATTATTTGACGCCGGGCGGCTTGTAAAGTATGACCGTTCAAGCTCTCGCAAAAGGCTCTTCAACTTCTTCTTGTCGGCTTGAACCTCTGCTACCAATCCATCCCGAGTCTCCGTCAATGCTCCCCCTCTGAACGCATTTCTGCGTTTCTCCAACATCGAAAAACGGAACTGTTCAAACTCTGAACGGAGCATTAGGCTGGCAGAACGAGCGGCTAGACGTGACGAAGAAGTCGCATGAGAGATCGCAATGGCCTTCTGACAGTCGGCGATGCAAGATTGATAAATGAACAAGGTGAATGAATACCAGACATTACGATGATGAAGAGCTTCGGGTTCGTTGGAAGTTACTGGAAGTCCCTCAAAACGAGAACGAGCAATGCTTCCCAACATGAGCCTTAACTCGACGGACAATATGAATGCCTCAAGGAGGTAGCGGCGATCAGCCTTAGGAGGAGGTTGTCCAATCTTCCGATCAACGTTGCACATTGCAATGTGTTCGGGAGTGACTCGTCCTATTTCCGGTGGCGGGTCGGCAGTAATGTGTTGAATCTCCAAGCGGTAAAGAGTAGAAAGAGCAGACTGGTAGGCGCGGACATGTGCGGACCGCATCTTCGTAACGCTGGCTACACTTTTGTAGACTCTATGAAGATCCACAACAATGTTCATCCATGCTCTGGCCTCGGAGTCGGACAAACCATGACGAGTAACCATGAACCGAGCAGTGAACATGTCATGACTTAAGACTTCGTCTGTCTTCTCCGTCATGGAACCTTTCCTGTTTTCGACGAGGTCCTCAAACTCATCAGCAGGATGGCATTCGAAATTTGGCGCAGCTTCTAGTTTCTTAGCCCGAGCTTCTAGTTCTATTAGACCACTGCTGAGGGTCTCAATAGATGGAACGATCTCGGCAAGATGTTGGGACATCATACTAGCCACATTCTGTTCCAAAATGTCAAGGTTCGCTCGCTTGAGGACCCGTCCGTAGCGCCGAGCCGTAATGGGTGCCCGACAAGTTGGACAGGTTGGCGGCCGTTGAAATTCGGTAGGAGGAGCTTTCATTCCAGTGTAGGACCCCATTTCGTCAACTTCATAATAGTCCGCCATTTGACAATGGCCATCCAACGTCTCCACTGTGAAGATATGCCCGCAATCCAGAGTAATCAGTTTTTCGCTGATATCCTCCGATCCAACAGGAATATCAGCCAGTGTCCGTTGCATGACAAAATCAACAATGTCTGTTTTGGCTTCATCGGAGAGACATTCGATGCACTTCTGTTGAAAACACGGTTCACCGCATACTGAAATGGAGCTTAGTTCGCCCAAGAAACGCACATTAAGAGGACTTACCTGAAGGGCATCCATGGCCGCATTGAAGAATGGTGGGACATGGTTCATCGCATGGCAGGCGTGCACATATCTGAGTCAAAGTTAACGTCAACAACCATGAAAAAGGAATAAAATGAGACGACTCGCCGATCCACAGAGAACTGGACAGGATAGATGCCAGCAGATCCAGTCACATGGTTCAGCACAAGGTGGACAGTCCTCGGCGCATGGTTTGGGACACTTGTGATGAGAACAACGTTGGCGGCATGCCCGCTTACATGAGGTATTGCACTCATGGTCTTGAGAGCAGTCGAGACCACATTGATGTTGACAGAATAAGAGGCGCTCGCATTTGTGTGACTTGTGTAAAGCACGCTTGATTCTTAAGTTGATATCTTCCTTGATCCCCCGAGCATCCAAATTAAGTTTCGTGCAGTCCCCACAAGAAGTCTTGCACATTTTTCCGCAGCACGACATACTTCCACCACAGGCCCTGAGGCATCTGTGTCTCTGAGGATCATCAGAACAGCGCATTTTTGCCTCATGTCCGCAAAGCGACAACCGTTTTGTGACCTCAGCATGACAGAAAACCGAAGATAGGTTTTCTGCTTGATGACTGGAGAGAACAACTTCAAGTCAGCCAAGCGTCAGCACCAAAGTTGATCATCGTACCATAGAATTGATGCCCCATGGCCGCAAGGCAACGTGACGTTGGACAGTGGAAATTCACAGGGGCCACATTCGTCGGAACATCTCTTAGGGCACGGGTGCATACGAGGACATGGTGTTCGGAGACATGACATATCACACCGCATACTGCGATGCTTATCGAGATCGAGATGGCACTAATGAAATGATCAACTTGAGTATCGATGACACATAGATTAGTCAAATACCATTGAAGGACAATTGTGGCCACAGTCCATACGATATTCGCAAGGCAAGCAGCAGCCACCTATAGTTTCGTTAATTTTGACGGTCGCAGTTATTGGTCTGTAGCTGCTCGCCTTCGGGTGCTACAACACTGAGTTGACCCGGTACGTTAACTATATTCTTCTGATCTGGGTGGCGATGGCATATTACTGGAAAGCCAAACCCGACCTGGTCCCGTTGGTCCATTTCGTCTATGATAGTTTTCCAGGTAGCATTTTGACGAAGGTTGGAGGCGTTTCCCAGAATATACAGTCCATGCTGAGCACGCGACAGAGCGACATTGATTCGATTGGAAGACTATAAGTATTATACGTCACCAGATCAGGTAGAATCCATGAAAACGATCAAGTTACCTTCAGAAAGCCGATTGACTCATCACTATCAAAAGCTCCAGAGTTTCTGACGAGGGAAACAATCACAATTTTTGCTTCCTCGCCCTGGAAAATATCCACCGTGCCTAGACGAACCTAGGAACCGTCATCACCAATACAACGACGAAAACGAAGGAAGTCATACATGCTTGGACACTGTAACTTGCTCTACATACCCTTCGTCATCCATTCCCTCTCTGACCAGCTGGTCCTGATCCCGTTCATCGACAGAAACGGCAACTTTGAGGGAATTCAGAGCAGTTCTCAGCTCTCGTAACTGACCCAAATATGCACAAAGGACGGCGATATCTCCCGGTGCACTGTAAGCTTCTTGCTTCAAAAAGTACACGACGAAATCAACAATCATTTTAACCTAGTCGTCGTTTAAGCACTCTTTATTTTCTAAAAGCGGAGGTCAACTCACTTCGAAAGTATTAACTTTGGATACCAAGCCTTCATCTGCAGCTTTCTCTCGGTTTGTGTGGGTGAAAAAGAAAAGGTCCTTTTCCATCCCTTGAACGGGAGGGTACTTTTTGACGAGGTCGTGATCCTCCAAGTTGGGATACAAAATCTCTCTGAAGGAGGCATAGGTTACACAATTTTGAACGAGTAGCCGAGAGAGAGAAAAGAACAAACCGGATATTATGAGAAATGCTAGGACGCATTCTCCGCTGAACATTGATCTGGGACATCGGAAACCGACCATCCGCCAGTCGTTCCATCAACGATCGATCAAATTTGTATAATTCACGTCCTCGCTCACTATCCATAGAGAGAGCTGAAAGAGAATGAATATATGAAGCTGGGTCCGGGTCTGGACAATCAACTCACCGAAATTGGCCAAGGTAGGACGGAGTTGCTGTGGATCACCTATACAAATAAGATGTTGCACTTGGAGATGATTAAATTTTGAATCAGGAAGCATAGGTTACCGTCTTTCACTCACCAGATGGCACAAGGGAAGACAGGATATGTGCCTCAAGTACTTGTCCTGCCTCTTCCACCATCAGAACTTTGGGTGCCACGGTCTAATGCGAATACTAAGAAAATAACAAAAAAGGGTGAACTGTGCTTACCGTCAGAAGCGAGGTAAGTTTAGCAGCACCATTAGTGGTGCACCCAATGAGATCTATTCGAGATAGCAATTGTCGTCGACTCTGTGATTTATCAGCTGACTGAATGCACCATTCTCAGGAGCTGCTACTGACTTCGTCTTTGGCATCGTTAAACCGCTTACAAGCGGCTTCATATTCTTCCCGACGTTCTTCGTAATCTTGTCTGTGTTTGTTATACGCGAAGGTCCTCATTTCGTGTTCCCATAATGCGGCTAGTGTTTGTCGCTCTTCGACAGACATGTTCCAGATGGCATCGGTGACCAGAAGCTCATCGATTGGTCTGGAAGTCGTCGATGGGGACGGAACCTCACCCTCTGGGAATCCCAATGGCACGAAGAAGCTGTTCATACGTGCCAAGTAATGCTGTTGGAGCTCCGCTGCCGCAAGGATCAGTTCCTGTTCCTGCTTCTTCTGCTGCTGCTTTGCTTTCTTCCCTTTAAATGACCGCGCGTTGCTCTGTGGAGGCAGTGGGGGCTGTATGAATGAGATATCTTGCCCTGTTTTCCAAAAGGAATATATAGTATTGGGGATGTCGACATCGCGGCCTTTTTTCTTTGAGTTCGTGACGGTTGTCCATTGCCCTTCTGCTTGAATATCCTGGCGAAGATCTTTTGCCAGTTCATCAATCCAGAAAGGAGGGTTTATGAACGAGTCAAGATGATCCGGGAATTTTTCTTGCAGATAGTCGGTTACAGTCTCCCAGGTATGTGCAGGCGTCTGGATGTGCTGTAGGATTGTCCTCATCTCGTCCTCTAGTCGGCCCATGGAAAACCACTCCTTGCGCACAATCTGGTCCAGCGGTGAAGAGGCTCCATCTTTCATCCTCTCCAGCTTGTCCAAGGTGTATTCATTGATACGTTCATCCGAGGACCGGGATCCCAGCCTAACAAAATTCGTCGTGATCTTTGCATCCAACAGGGATAGTAGCATGTGATCTAGTGCATGATTTGTGAAAGCAATCATCACAATCGGCCTGACCTTGTTGGCGAATAAGACCCGAAGCAACTCTTTCCCGGTAAAACTCTATGCCTGCTCTTAGAACGCACGTTTACATCCAAGAATCAATACACACCTTCCCTGTGCCGGGAGGTCTAGATTCCCAAAGAACTTATTAGCATGATTCAACCCCTCGATGATAGTGAGAACATACCCTTGAATTAGAGCGATCTCCTGTGTCAAAGCATCGACCACAGCGTCACATTGACTGGGGTCTAAAAGGCTTGATGTTTTCAGCTGCAATCGGGCTCTCCGGATCGATAGAGGGTCGGTTGTGTTCAATGGATGAATATACTCCCTAATTTTATCTTTCGATAGGCACTCTAGGTTATATTGGAAAGACGGGTTCTGGCTGTACTTCGGAGGGGATACTCTGGGGGGAGTCGCGGTTGTGCCACAGATATAATTGGAAAATGGAACAGCAGTAGGTTCCACGGAACGCAACTTCTCCAAAAAGGGCCTGATAGACTCGAACATGATGTTGTTATCGACCAAAAATGCGAACCGATGCTCATCGATAGTAATTTTGTCCTGTCGCAAGGCACCGAGTTCCACGTCGGGATCAAAAAATTTGACGCGTACCTCAATGCGACTCTGATGAACCTTCGACGACTCGACGATGTCATCCGTCGATGATGAAACACTTCCAACATACAGCTTTAGACGACCCGAATGTGCGACGACCAAAACGACAAGACTGCCGGCGCTGAGACGTCGTGAACCAGCATGCTCCCAGAACTCTTTCCTGACCTTGGGATCAGAGTGTCGGGCACGGTCTGAGGAGGCCGTATCAACGACGAGGCCAACTGTGAAGCCGCGTCGCTCCGCTTGGAGAGGAGAGTATTCAGCATTTGTATAGACATGGAACATAGTCGAGTTATATCCAGAGGTCCGATACAAGCCTCCATTTTCCTTGAGTAGCCTTTCCAATTGGATAGACTGCGCTGCACGCCTCGAGGCTGGTGCTTGCATAGCATCGAAGTCGAGTTGGATAGTAGATATTGAGGCGCGAATGGGAGCGCTATAACATGTGTATCTCAGTAATTATCGTGGTAGCATTATACGACGGCTTACACGAGCTCCTCACGCAAGAGACGGAACTGAATGTCCAGATGCCGCTCCATTGAGTTTGGAGCCAAATGATGTGGAGCGTCCGGTAGGTTGACGGGAATGTATGGAGAACTAGCAGAAATCATCTCGTCATGGGTAGGGACAATGTGTATGTCGGCTATGTCACGATGATCATTGCTATGGCGGGGTCCAAGAGGACGAAGGACTCCGGGACCGTCATAAACCTGAATAAGACGAGTTTGTAATGCTTCATATCGATGTTCTTCTCGTAGACCTTGTGGCTGCGTTGGTCTTCGTTTGCTTTCTGCATTGGCGTGCTCTCGCCTTACTATAGCGTTAAGTCTAGTGATAGGTTCTTTGACTTGTGCCAAGGTCAACCGCTGAACGATTGGGTCAATTGAATCATCAAAGTTGGACGTTGCTATCAGCATTGCCCATTCGTCGTACCACTGAGTAAGGTTGTCAACGAATGTGGCAATATTTGGATGGTTATTGATTGCATGTTTGAAACGTTGAAAATATCTGAGTTAGCGTTAGCACGACAATGGCTGAGAATGGGCAGAAACCCTTACTGAGTAAGCAGCGTAGTGATCGTGCCAAAAACGACCACTCCCGAAAGGCTGCTTTGCCGCACGGCAGGAAGGGCTGGTGTAGGATCTTTCCAAGATCGATTCTGGATCATTTGCTCCATGCATGAAGAAACGACGTCGAGCAGATTATCGAGGCCACCATCCAGGGCACTGTATAAGGCGCTACAGAACGTCAGCTTCTTAAAGAGTATACGTTTATTTGAGACAGCATACTGGATGTTATGGTGGAGATTGGTTTTGAGGATGAGGTCTGACCCAAAGAACTGTGGTTTTGGTGAGAGATGTGACGGAAAGCAGAGAGATAACAGTTACCTGAAGCAGCGGGAAGTACCCGATTTGAAACGAAAGAACCGTGAAGCCTGTACCGGCACGGCAAGCAATGGGGGAATATTGCAAGACCTCACGGATGCGAGCGAGGACATGGTGCTAGATGGCTTGATAAGAACACGAGCAGTTAAAGAAATATCCGAGCTTTACCTTCAAATCGACTATCATTTCAAGGAATGACTGGGCGCTGACCGTATCCTGTGAAAGCGTCTGGTTTGAAGAACTGCTAGTTTATGCAAAGGGCGTACCCATTGTGGATTACGGCGATCAACGCTGGCCAGAATCTGGACGAACTGAATGACTCGTTCCGGGCTTGTGAACTGGAACGTTGGGGTATTGAATGGCTTCAGTATGTTATGCGCCTCCGTAGGCCCCATTGTATGCAACTTGTCTAAGGAGATGCTGTTGATTCCGGCTAGCCCTTCGGTGGTCAGGAAGTCGAGGGTGTCGGTTTCCGGGGACGTCGCCTCTGGAGGCGACTCTGCAGTGCTAGCATTCTGAAACTGCGGCTGACGAACATGACGGAATATACAGTCGAACCCTCGTCGGCATTCTCCTGAGGTCCAGAAGAACTCGCAATTCCCCCGGCCAGCTGTAATTCCCCCAGGCCTGCCTGGCGATCTGGGAGAAGGCAACGAAGTTGTTGACAACGAAGGTACTGGACTTCCTGTTCTTTCGTGAAGAAATCTGCAGTTCTGAAAATGGCACCCCCTAGGGCTGTTGAAATTCCGGCAGGTTTGCCTGCCACGTCTGTTGGACATGTTAGATAGGTATGGGAGGAAGGAAGATCTCGAGGTATCGATGGGCGCCTATTGGTGCTTGTTACTAAGATGGCACCTGATCACATCAAAGCCATGCCTAGCCACGTCCTGAAGAAGTTATCTAACGAGCCATTGAATTTACATAACTAAAGTCATGTTGGTATTGAATAAACTAACCTCATACGCGAGTTTACCCGACTTAAGGCCTGCCACTACTGGCCGACGGTGCTGTTAGAACAACTGCCACACAATGTTCCTGTAGAGTCAACACGCGAACGTTAAGTATGGATACAATTTAACTCATCTTGAAAACACAGAAAATAAAAACAACTGTCGAAACGTACTTGTTAAAAATTTGCGGGATTCGATCAATAACACCGGGCCGCGACCAATGGCGATGCCGAAGTCATTTATGAGTCGTTTGCTCTGACTTCTCCAAACTTCAAAATTGCAGAAAATTTGACGTCCACATGCACTTACAAGACTTATTAACAGCTTCAGCGACAGTGCAGTCCCTCCCTCTGTGTTTCCATTCTCGGCATTAAGCCGAGATATGCCGAATCGCGCTATTCTGAATCTGAAATCCCAAGCTGTTGAGTTGGCAAGTGCCCATCTCTCCCCTGCTAGCACTCGATACAACATTAACACCAGTCCATTTTAAAAAAACTGTGATATATCAAGCCTCGGCACTTCTACTCTGATTGATAAGGTTGAGAAATGGAAGACAGGGGTATACACAGAAGCTTTATTGGTGACTGGTCTTTATTTGTGTGTCTGCTGACTGCGATAGAAGAGTATTTCCAGTCCTTGAATTCGCATTCGACGCAGATCAGCATTGGACATACTACCAGACGTCAGTCTTGAAGATGCGACGCAAAGAATTCAGCTAGGTTTTCACTCGTCAATCTTGAGGCTCATCGTAAGGCATCGCGTAACTCACCCAAAGACAGTGCCGAACGTTTGTACGTCCGCTCAAGTGTCGTATAATTGACATGTTGAATACCGAACCTACGCCCATGCTAAGATATGAAATCATTTGGACCCTGAAGAAAGAGTACGGACCTGACAGACGTTCCACTTCCCCACTCCGCATTATCAAGCATTGCTAAAACGAGGTCAGCAGCGATTTTGTTCAGTTTTACTAGAACTGACCCCAGGCGAAGGCACCCTGTACTGGAACGCCGTCTTCATGTATGGATAGCAACATCTCACCGAGATACGTAAGGAAGTAGTCTAAAAACAGCTGATGAATATCCAGTGAACTAAATGTAAAATTTGCAGGCTTACTCGTTCGGTCCACGTCCTCCTTTATTTGCGAGAGGTCCGTTTTCTCGTTTTCGTTAGGCTCCGCGAAACCAAACTCGGAGACATACTGTCCACTAACAGTCAGAAATAGCCATTAAAATATGAGGCCTCACACCCACCAATTTATTACTCGGCCATCGGGAGTGGATGTCCTTCAACAATGTACGAAGGGCTACCGGTGTCGCTTGGAGCCAGGTGGCCAATGGATCAGCGGCAGGACCAACAGCCCAGCCATAATCCGAGTCGAAAAGTACGGGTTCGTTACAGACAGGCCACAAAGGGTCGGAAGTGTTGGCCACGCATGCGTCGATTCCTTCGTCCGGAGCCTTTACCCATTGCGAGCGATAGGAATCGATGGCGAAGAAATCTGCGGAGCCGAGGATGTCCTTCTTTTCTTGGTCTGTGAAATGCGGGAGATATTCGGCTGGGAGGGTTTCCTTGACGACCTCGGGCCAATCGCCTGTTGTGTATACGGGATTTGAGAAGATGCCTATTTGGAACGCTGCATGGCGTTCTACTGCAAGGGCATCTTCAGTAGAGTTGCTTCTCCATGGCGTGCCTCTGGAGAATGTTCAAGTCGCGCAGATTCAAGGAGGATAAAGGGACAATTTACACGTAATCGTCGTTTTTGAACGCAATCTCTCCCGATATGTTCATTTCGCGAAATGCTGGGAAAGAAACGGATCAGTGAGAAGCGCTTCATCGTGGAACATCAACAGACCCTTGACGGCTCCTGCATGGGCCTTCACTGTTATAAAGTATCAGGATGGATGTAGGAGAAGGAAACATACAGAACGTACATAGATTGTATGTGCATCGGTAAGGAGCAGTAGATGTGTTTACACCAGGTGCGAGGGTGGCATCTATTCTCAAATGTAAGCTTGCACAGATGGGAATCGAAATACAAAATTTCTACTGAAAGGATAGGATGCGACCTGGCCACAATAAACACGGGGTTCATTAAAAGTATACCTAAAGCAGTTGAGCTTATTCAAATTGCGGCGCGAAGAAGCCACGGATACCGACCAAGTTTTAACACGGCCGTTATATGCTTTGAACACGGTCTTGGCATAGCTGAAAATTATATTAGCGCAGAAACCGTTGCATCCTTCTAGCACTCACTTTACAAAGTCGTCGACGATCTGTGGCGATGTGAAAGCCCCGTAGTAGGCCTGAAGGGCAAGAGGGGTATCCCAATGGACTATCTCACTGGTATTAAATATGGGTACGAATGTGATAAAGAAAATCGTACACAGTGTTACAACAGACTCTACGTTATGAGCCCAGTGGTAATCAATGACTGCAGCGAAAATGATCAGTAGTACTCGCCATACTGTTACGATGAGATCATACCATCAGAATAGTGATCAACGCCAGCGGTGTTAACGGGAGAATCAGCGGCGCCAAACGGGTAGATCCTCGCCCATGAGATACTAAAAAACATTGTTCAGAGAGGTAGCGTCATCTGAAGACCAGCACATACGAGAAAGAATGCGCCGTGACACCGAGAGCAGCGGAGCGTTGTACATCTTCTTTGTATAGGAAGTATTGAAGATCAACAACGTCACCTACAATAATCTCAGTTCCATGATCAATTGCAGTACCATACATACTCACCAGTGGTGTTATCGGAAACACCATTTGGCTGTCTGGAAGCCCAGTCCCACATAGTTGGACCCTTGCCCTCATTCTTCGTGGCGCCCTCAACTTGGTATGCAGCGGTGTCAAGTCCGAATATGAAGCCTTTCGGGAATTTCAATCCTGGTAAGACATCCTTTGGGGAAGGGGCGTAGAAAGATGGATACAAAGGTGGAGGAGGGGGCGGTAAGGTGACCGCTGCGCCGGGAACACGAGTAGTGGTGAATGGAGGCGGCTCGACAGGTCCGATCTGCAGATCAATGTTAGTAATGTCAAGTTCCGGGACAACCAGCGAACACCCACGAACAATCTCCCAGAGTTTTTCCAGTCCTTCCGGTGTGTAATCGCGAGGAATCGATCCGATTGGAGGAAAGATGGCGGTGGCAGTTGGGGTACTTGTGGGACCCAGTGAGCTGATAGCGGTTGATATCTCCGAAGAGCTTATTCTAGTAGTAGCAGACGAAGCGGACGCAACAAATATTCCGTTCCACCCAACGAGCAAGAGTAACAGCATTTGGTTGGGCATCTTGGGGTAAAGGATCGAATTTCTGTAAGGGCCGCAGGCTGTAGAGTTGTATATAATCATTTCACGAGAAGAATCCATGCAGAGTCAGATGTTTGCTCTTCCTTGGCTACTCGGTCATGAGAAATGCAGATGACCCACGAAAACGGCCCGATACTAGGCAAGAGAAGCTTGCGGTGCCGGCTTTCGGAAATCCATTGACGAAAGTGTACATATAGAGCAGTGAAACCACAACCACTGGACCCTATGCTGAGCACAAAGTATCAGAGTAGCTCACAATACCAGACGAGAGCCAAATGATGCCGTCATCTCAGTAATCACTAAGAGCATTTCGATGCTATCAGGACGTCAGATGATATGCAGAAGATGATTGCAGGAAGCGCGACGGCACGCATCTCGAGAGTTGGTGGAAGTACAGGACAGTAATTACAAATTTCCGAAATAACTTGGAACCGGAACCCTAACCTCAATACGGTCACATGTTTAACATGCTGACCAAAACACGCGCCGTCGCGTTTCGGCGTCCGCGGATTGTCTCCTGCTTTCTCACTACTCCCACTTACGGCTGGCTCGGGGTGATTTTCTTCGTTTTTCTTTATCTATCTGCGTATCTTTATATTTTCACCTCTTCTATCGCCATGTCTGCTTGCAATCATACCGTTTTTTCTGCACGGTCCACCATAGGGGTTAGTTGTTTTTTCTCCTCACTCATGCAATATCCTAATAAATGCCGTTTCTTAGCCTCTCTTTGCATCCATAGAAACCATCGGCCTTGGTGTCATGTCTCCCTTCGACTGTTCTTCTCAAGAGGATGCGAGAACCGTCATCGTCGCCCCACCATTAATGTCACGCTCCAGAGTCAAATTTTGGCTCGACTCTTCTTCTCCCATTTTTCATCCTTCAATTTCTGTCTCCAGCTCTACGCGTCTTAGTCGGACCACAAATTCTGGTGTGACATTACGTGCTCTGGGCTTCGACTTGTGATGTTGACAAGAACTCACCATCAGAGCCTTACAATGGTATCGCCAACTTGGATCGTCTGGATTCCAAACAGTCATTCTTGATGAAGGTATGGATTTGTCAACAAAACGTTCTATAGTCTAACCGGCGAGCTCATAGAGACTATCTCTGTTTCGAAATGCCGCTGTGCCTCAGACACCAATGCTTTCACTACGGCATGCAGAAAAAAGCTTGCCTCAACCAGCGGTATGTGAATATCAATTTGACCATTCAGCAACGTTTGACGATGACTGTAGCCTCCGGTTCCATTTACAAGCAATACGGCGGGTTGGGCCTTGGTGCCCCTCCTATGAGATGTACTAGCGACAATACTCGCGATGAGTCAAGCACATCCCCTCGTTTGGACGAGGTCACGCTATACTGGACACGCCTTCCAGTTCTCCTGCTCCTAGACGAGTTTCTCCCATGGCATTCGAGCCAAAACGACACCCTGGTAAACAACCAGCAGGCCTAGGCCTCGGACTTCCTCCATCCGTTTCCCTCCGCACTGCAACACCCCTAGTATCATCGTCAACGATATCTTGGAGCCGTTGGGAATCGGCATGTTTACATCCTCATTATCCATCTCCTCTGACCTCTGTCGCCTCACTTCCCATCCCCCCTCGAAATTACCACCTCGCCGGCCTCAGCCTCAACCTCGTCTACGCACTCGCACTCGTCCCTTTTCATCGAAAATGCCCCATCTGACCGTTTGCAAATTCACGAAGAGGCTACTCTATACTATTCCAGAGTCATCGACCACCTCTCCATTTCAAGGACATCGACGCGCCATTGGAAAGGATGGGGGTAGTGAGGGCGCGGTCGGGCCATTTGGTCGTACGTTGTTTTAGGAAAGAAGAAATTGTTGATTAGAGAATTCACGACTCCAAAAAGACGAATAAAAATTAAAAAATATTTATTTACGAGGACTTACTATGATGAACCCATTTAGTACCTAGGCGTTACATCTATCATCTGCATTTCTTCTCGGTTATTACTGTAGTTCAAGGAGTCATACGAGTCACACGGATTTTTCTTTCAATCTGGGGACGAGAATCCAACGAATATTGAGCGCTATTGAGCACTGAGCGGAGAATCCCTCCGTATTCTGGCTACCAGCAATTCTGAGTAGCTATTCTGAGGGTCGTTTAGATCAATACCCAAATTTAAAGTCTGGCAACTTAGCGATGCACTGTTGCGGGTCCAACGACATTTTTGGGATACTTCAAGGCAAAAACTATGAAACGTTAAGGCCTACTTATAATGGGAGGACAATGGAAGAACAATGGTTCAAGAATTTGGCGGTCAATTTGAGCCCATAAAGGGAATGCCGAAGTCAAGCCGAGGAGACTGTCTGTGAAGGCCATGCACGCGAATTTGGTCTGATCTGACTGATTTCTCTCACCCATAAACGGACAGCTGGAGGACATGTCAAAAGTACCGCGACTAATGAGGAGCCCCCCGCTGCACCTTGCCCTCTTCCACCACCAGGACACGTCCTATACACCGACTGCACACTACATTTCCCGTTCCTACAAAAAACGCGTCTTTACGGCTTCCTCTATGTCTGCATACGGTCAGTACTTCTAGATTATTATTACCGTCTACCTTTCTCATTAATCTCCCAGGCTTTGAAGCAAACTTCGATGATTTGTTGACCCTACCTGAAACTCCGTCTACGGATGCCCCCCACGCCCGTCTCTTCCTATCCATCCTCCCAGCCTCATCCCCTTCCACTCTGTCCGATGAACCCCACATTCCTCGTCCGTGGAAACTGCTTTCATGATATTCAGATCGGATATGTAGCTCTTCACAAGGACACTCTCGAGGGGAAACAGAACACGCGGTAGGCCAATTAGCTGGTGCGGTGTGGAAGCAGCTTCCGGAGGAAAGGAAGGACCATTACAGGGCGCTCGCAGACCATAGGAAGAGGGAACACGCCCTTGCACACCCCGGCTACAAGTATAAACCTCGTCGATTGAGACGCGGGAAGAAATCAAATGGACGCAAGAAAACCAAAGCGCCGGTCGCGTCAGTTAGCATGGACGAACAGAGTTTCCACCATCCTCCTCCAAACTCGATCGCGGTCGCGCCTGAGGTTTCTCCACCTCTTGATCCCATTTCTTCCTCTGTCGACTCAATGCATCGACCTTCTACGACAACCGTGAACGGAATTTCTCCCGTTTTCGACGTGAACCAGGCTATGTACCTGATGCAAACTTGTCCCACCCTGCTGCGAGTCCTTTTGGCTCGCCCAGCTTTCCTCAGATCAATGCATTTTCTCCCTACCCCACCGCAATGATGAATGGGAACGATGCCTTCAACCAGTTCCTCATGACCCCCGATCATGATGTTTGTGTAATTCCACCTTGCATATACATACATACTCACGCCCATGTATAGCCTTCTTTCCTCGATTTATTTGGGGTATATCCGGACAGCTCCTGGGAATCTGCGTCAAATGGGTTGAACCTACCAGAACCTACCGTCGACGAAAGTGTGGGATTCGCTCTGCTGTTACCAGCCCC
>JAUDZF010000073.1:0-80585 GCA_030407055.1 Armillaria mellea
ACTGGAAAGCCAAAGTATATTCCAACACCGAGAGCTTGTATGTGAAGTTCAAGTCTTTCATAGAAAAGGGAGGTCGGATACCACGTAGGTGCAACCCTCTGCTGCGCAGAACATTCACTCATGCATCGCCTTCAGCGGAGAGCGAGAGGCTCTACATTACCGTGAAAGTCTGGGTAACCAATGATCCCGGCTCTATGATTGAGCGCGGTGGTTTCTATACAGACGAGGAATCCATTGCGATGAACGCAAAGGGTTCAGGACACATTGGTGCTATGACCGATGAACACTTTGCTGCGCAAGTCGCAGCTCATCTTAAGCCTGGTGCGACGTGGTGTATGAAGGCGTGAGGATTTTATGGTTGGTATTTAGAGTAGTAATGTCGAGTAGCAATAGGTCTTTCTCCAGCAGGTCTGGTGGCGTATTTAGGCTGCGAATAATCAGGTGCACCTTACTCAGTTGTATCGTTTGGGAGAAAAAGACAAGGAGATAAATTTCACTTTCCTCGCAGTTACACGTGTGCCGCTGGCGAACGGCACTAGTTCTTTTACCCACCTTAAGCCAAAGAGCCAGATTCAATACCACGCACTGCACACGACTCAACGAATGCCATACTTAGACGTAGCATCAATAGAGCAGTGTGCACGTCGCCGAGCATGCGTGCACGCTGTATGGTAAGGCACAGATCCAAATTTATCCTGCTTCTCGCTACTTCTCAGTTCTCAGCGACCGTGCCTTATGTCCGGCTATCATGGTCCTCTGTTCTTCTGTGTCTCTCGTCGTATTGTTTACTACTCTGGACCACGTTTCCGATGTCTCATTATCCTGTTTGCGTCTCATGTTGTTGGTGACACTGATCTGGATATGATTGTTGTGTTTTTATGTTCTCTTCAATTCCTCATCAGCATTGAGCAACCTAAAAGCAGTCAGAATCAATGATTTACGATGATTTACCAAGTTCTGCATTCTTCCCTCTTCCTCTCCAAACTTTATCCAACTATAAGATATCATGTCTGAGATCGCACGTATCAACAATCATGTAGTGTCTTTGTAAACACTCCTGTTGTTGTGGTTGTGAACACACACATTGTTGTTGTTGTAAACACGCATCGTGCTGGTAAACAATTATGTAGCTGTATGAACAATCAGACCGTTGTCCTTGTATCCGATCTATTGTCTAGTACCTCTCAAAATTCAAACATGTCGCATCGCCACTGACATTTGTATTCCCATCTTAGTATGCTACGCAATATGACCTACATAATGGGCAGCTATCATCTCACTTGTACTACAGTCGACTCTGTCCTAACCCATACCTGCATTAACCCATACTCTGCTGTAACCCATAGATTTGGGTGTCCACCAAGTTGGTTCCCTGCTTAAACACAGCCACCCTCCCATACTCCATAACCCATAGATTTAGAAAGGGCTCATAACCCATAATTGGCCTAAAGTTGTAAAATTTTGTTAGATTTAGTGCATTTTATGCAAAGTATTTGCAAAATTAATAGCTATACCAAGGGGGTTCTAAAAAATAAAAAAAGACATAGGGTCGATTAAATTATTTTGGGCTTTTGCTGGACCCTCCCTCCCTGTCACATGATCATTATGACATCATATGTACCATATTGGGTATGCCGGAGCTGCCAGAATTGGATGTAGCCGAGAATTTGGCAATATCAATGCCAGTTTCACACTTGTTAGGCTTGTACATTGATGAAGACCTCTATATGGAAAGAAGCACTCACTGCTGCTTCTATCTTACAGAGATATGTTGTGGACACTGATAAGCCATTTGCCCACAAACTTGAGACCGTTCTCACAAACTTTGGTCACCAGACATGCCTAGAAGAGTTTAATTCCATGAAAATGACTACTATTACTGATTATTTCCCTTCCCAATCATTGCCATACCTCTAGGTGATAGGTACATACATAAAATAGAATAATTGTCTCAATAAACCACTGAAAATGTGTTTTTATACTAACCCCCCTTTAACCCATACCTGCAATAACCCATAGCTTTTTGGGGTCCATTGACTGCTATGGGTTAAGACAGAGTTGACTGTACTCGCCAATAGGAACATCCTCAGTGTCTGTGACCATCCCCATCAGCAATTTTACATCCTTATAGGCCATATAGGAGGTATAGGAGGTATAGGCCATTTTACCAGATTCTGATTCTATACATGGCCTATACCCACTATACCACCTATACCCTATATACTTATACCACTTCAGAGATTGAATGTAGTAAATAGTACACATCTTCAGCCATAGAATGACTTGCCATGTAAAGTAAGTGAAGGATAAATACAGCCCATAACTGCCACGATTCATGAAGCAATTTTGTGCCAAACATTAGCGGCAGTGGACCATGTGTTGGGATTTGCAACTTCAAGCTTATGCCAGAAGATTTCTGAACATTCAGCTTAGTAATTTGTCATGATACTTGGATAATTTTAGGTACTTTAGGTAGAATATTCTAGATACTTTTGTAGTATTTAAGGAGCTTGTTCTGAGCTCTAGTAGCTAACAATTTTAGTATTTACCTACTGCAAGCCTCCCACTGCTGTGGTTTACAACACCATGTGCAGTGCATCATCAATCATGTGAATGTTGGACTTTGGACTTTGTTCCCACAATTCTTTCTTCCCTACAACTACATGGATTGATCATCAACCCTATTGGTGGGCCTATTTTCTTTGATTCTCTTTCAACTATGCCCACATCTCTTTGCTTGCAGTCTCACACAATGCTTATAAGCTGCTCTCATGGTCACAACCAGAAAGATCAAAGGTGCAAGCTGTTCTCTTGTAGTTCTCTAATCTTTTGCTAATGAATTTCTTTCAGTCATTTCTCTACCTCTTGAAGTGTTATCAATTATCGGTGGAAACCCTGGTGAAAGGTGTATCTACTAAGCTTCAATAACACTTCCTTTTTCTCATGCAAGGATTTCTGTTTAAATGACTGTTGAGACAGTGTCTGAATCCCTGCTGCATCTGGTTGTATCACATACCACATGGTACGTGAAATTATCTGATTTCTTTATCCTAACTTTATGTTATCTTTATAGCATGTATGCTATTGATAGTCTCGGATCAAGCTTGATTCCATGTGATGGACCCACATCTGAACTGTGAATCTAAAAAGCATGCAATAAGTCCAGTAAGCTCTTTCATTTAAGAAATCTGATTTGAGACTAATGTGGACTCTTGTAGTATCCTGGATGTCATGCTGCTACCTTTTCTAGGTGACATTTGTAGTTGGTTTGGGTCAGTTGTACAGTGCTGGAACAGTGAGTCATTTTGATGTATTCAGATAGAAATTAGTGTCTTGTACAATGTACTATGTAGTGAAAATCATGATGTGAATTTATATTATAATGATTCTGATGAATGGTCAATATTGAGCTGAGAGAAGTGAGTACTGCTGCCTTTATAGGGCCAAAATTAGTGGGTATATACATATGGAATCTCTGGACTTTAATGTGAGATCACGCAAGGGCTTGCGTGATCCCATGAGGTCATGCAAGGTCGCACGTGAGCGCAAGAGATTGCGTGGGATCTCACGGGATCGATCTGCCTGGAAAGAACAACCTGTTCCCCATTCAGCTGATTGAGGCACAACCGGTCACAATCAGTCACACTCAATCTTCCGCCTCATCCGCCGTCCGGTAGGCCCTTTTGTGTACATAATTGTACGGGCCACTGAACCGTCACTCATCACAACCAGGTGGTCTGTCACACATCCCCTGTCATTCACGCATTCGCTTAGGGTACATAGTGTATTTTAGTTTTTCCACATAAACAACAAAATTAAAAAAAAAAACAATACCAGCTGAACCCACATAAGTCGAACACCCCACTTCAGATTGTTCCCCTCACCATGTCCAATGAACCCCAGCCAGTCTCATTGGCGCAATTGCTCCATTCTTCCCAAACTGCACATCGTCGTCCAACCATCAACCCAGAACAGCTTCTTGCCGCTGCCACTCCTCCTGCACCAGCACCAGCACACAATTCCGATCTCATTGCCAATCACGGCAACATTGTTAATCTTTCTCCCAGTCACCCAGCCCTTTCACCTCTCATGAGGATGACTGGGACAGGGATCTACCCAGCACTACCCACACACACCACTGGCAACCCTACAACCGTGCTCCCTCAGCCGTATGTCCGACCTGGACCAGCGGTGGCCAGGCTGCTCTCCCACACTTTCAATCCTAATGCCTTCCTGGGAGATCCTCCAGAGTCCAGTGCACCTGCGTTCGTTGGAGCTAACACCACTGGGCGCAAGAAGGCATCAATTCTATGTATGACCTTAGGCAAGGGCCAAGCACCCGTCTGCCACATTCTGATATACCCGTTCGTTAGTCCTGTTCATCGCCTCGAGGCTGAAAAAAAGGACAATCCTCACATACAAAGGGGCTACACCCTGCCAGAGTCAGACGTGTACAACCTTGAAGAGACCGACGTCGCACAATTCTGGACACACATGACAAAACTTGACCTATGCATCACGTACCGCATGACAACCGACAATACTTACAAGAACATTCATGCGCAGCTGCTTGCACATAACATGGACCTCACGAAGCCCAAGATTCCTGGCCTCAAGAGTGACAATCTTGACAGTCTGTTAGACCCAAACTTCACATGACTATAGGCGGGTCTAGACTTCGGCTGTCTCGCGTTCGGACAATCACCGGAGAAGGACCTGAGGGTCTATAGCTCAGCGAAGAAGGACTAAGTTCTTAGTCAAGTTCTGTGGTGAGAGTAAAGTGTGGTATAGATAAACTTTAGCTCGAAGCTGGGGATATACAGCGAGAGCTACACTACTTATATAGGGAAACTGAAAGGCTAAGAATAGAATGGCAACCGTGGTTATCGTGCGGAAACAACAAGAGAATGATGAGGTAGTCAGGCGGTAGTCATGAGCCGTAGTACCATCGTTGAGAACATCCGTTATAGTCGTGGAACTTGTGGACAAGCGCTTGAGATAAGATAGGATAGCGATAAGCGCTTGATAAGATAAGATAAAAGGAAAAATCGTAACATTACCCCCTTGTTAAGACAATCGTCCCGATTGTCATGGCTCGTCCTCGGGGGTGTCGAGTTGGCGTGAAAGTTCATTACTCCAATATTCATCTATAAGGTCTTTCCATAGGTTGTTGTCGGGGTCTTTAACCCATTTCTGGAGTCTGTCCTTGTTAGACCCGAACTCCAGGTAAACCAAACAAGAGTAAACTGAGGGCTGTTTCGCATTTGAACAGTCACCCAAGGAGTCTCTATACTGAATGGCTACTAAGAGCGTCGGACTAAGGTCTTAGTCTGAGGCTGAGTCGACTAGCTAAGTTTGGTGTGATTAAACTTTAGCTCGAAGCTGGGGAATATACAGCGAGAGCTACACTACTTATATATGAAAAGTCCTGTGCTATGAATAGAACCTTTGTCCATGGTTGTCGTGCGGAATACAAGGGGAAACATGAGAAGGGCGAGTGTTGGTCGCAAGCCGTAGTTGTCCATAGTACTTTTGCTGATGCGGTCTGTTATAGTCATGGTTACGATGATAGGCGCTTGAGATAAGATAAGATATAGATAAGCGCCGGCCGATAAGATAAGATAAGTGAGAAAATCGTAACATTACCCCCTCGTTAAGGCAGGCATCTCGACTGCCCTAAGACTCGTCTCCGTCGGGGGGGTCCACTTTGCTGTCCTGCTTGTTAGCCCACCAATAATTCTTAATGAGCTCCTCCAGATGCCTGAGTTCGGGTTCTGGCCTCCATTCTTCGTCCAGCCATTTATGTTCTTGGCCCCCTTTTTCCGCCTGGGCGCTAGTGACCTTGATAAGGTAGTACCATGTGTTATCCTCTTCTCTCCCAGTATTCAGCAATCGCTTCTTTTGCGTTGCTGAGGTACCTTTCTGCAGTCCACTTGTTGTCTTCGGGACCATAGCCTTTCCATTTAACAAGGTAATTGGTCACCGTTTTGGATCTTTCCCCCTTCTTCCCTCGTACCTTGCGGGTTTTGTCATTGAGGATTTCTTCGACTTCGTATTCTTCTTCGCCCATGATGATATCGGGCGGAGGAGGTGGTGGTTGCTGTTGATTCGGGAACGCCAGAGGTGTGTACGGCGTGAGGAGGGTTTCGTTGAAGACAGGGTATATCCTCCACGCGGGGGGAAGCTTCAGTTTGTAGGCAGAAGCGCCGCGTTTTTCCATAATTTGGAAGGGGCCGACTCGTTTGTCGTCTAGCTTTTTCTTTGGTCGGGGGAGGTGAAGGTTTGTTGTGTCGAGCCAGACCTTGTTTCCGATCTGATATTCGACGGCGGCTCTCTTCTTTTTGTCGTATTGTGTCTTCATTTGTTCAGCTGCTTTAATAAGAGCGGCCTCGGTTTCGGCGTGGATGTTCTTCATTTGGTCGTGGAAGGTTTCCGACACAGGAGTGCGGAGGGTGGCATGGGATCTGGAGTCGGGAGCGACTCGGGGGTGTCGTCCGTATAGGACTTGGAATGGGCTTTTGCCCGTGGCAGAGTGTATGCGATTGTTGTGCTGGAAGGCACAGATTGATAGCCATTCTGCCCAGTCATTTTGATGATGATTAATGACGAGGCAGAGGTACTTTTCGATTTCTTGATTGACACGTTCAGTTTGTCCGTCAGTCTGGGGGTGGAAGGGGGTGGAGGCGTTGCTTTTGATGTTAAGCATGCCGTAGAGGTCTTCGAGGAATTTTGACACGAATTGAGGTCCTCAGTCGGAGATGATGGTGATGGGCATACCGTGTTTGGCGTATACTTCGTCTCGGAGGATTTTCGCCCATCCTTCTGATGAAAGTTCAATGTTGCATGCGACTGGGATGATGTCTTTGGAGAATCGGTTGACGATGACGAGGATCACGTCATGGCCATTGGATTCTGGGAGGCTGGTG
This sequence comes from Armillaria mellea, assembly GCA_030407055.1. Taxonomy (NCBI): domain Eukaryota; kingdom Fungi; phylum Basidiomycota; class Agaricomycetes; order Agaricales; family Physalacriaceae; genus Armillaria; species Armillaria mellea. The sequence continues at coordinate 6,927 of JAUDZF010000073.1, forward strand.
ATCATGTCGACTGAGATATGGGTCCAGGGCTCAGAGGGAACTTCATTTGGATGGAGTGGTGCCTGCTTAGCCTGTGTGCTCGACTTTGTGCGGGCGCAAGTTTCACAGGCTTGAACGTAGGTTTGTACGTCCTTCCTGATCTTGGGCCACCAGTAATCTCTGAGGACGAGTTCCTTGGTTTTTTCTACCCCGGGGTGTCCTGCGGTGATATGATCATGGCAGCACGAGATGATTTCTCCTCGCACCGCGTGATCGCAGGGCACATATATCCTGTTGTTGTAGTGGAGAAGCCCATCCTTCTCTTGGATGCCTTTCTCATGATTGAGCAACTTGGCGATCCCTTGATCCCATTTCTGGTGATCGCAGGTCGCGCTCTTGATGCGCTCGTGGGATTCGTCGGTAGTGGGCATGATTAATGCCCGGAAATGCTTGGCTTTGAGGACAATGACTTCGTTGTTGTCATCGTGTCCTTGGTCGTGGTCTGCGCGTCGTGACAGGAGGTCTGCCTTCTTGTTTGCTGTTCCTGGTTTGTGATGAAGGGTGAAATGGTACTCGGCCAGTTCAGTTACCCATCGTGCTTGTCTGCGATTGAGTTTCTGAGGTTTTCAGAAATACTGGAGGTTTTGGTGATCCGTCCAGATTTCTATATCGATGGCCGCACCCATGAGGTAGTGTCTCCATTCCTCAAGGGTGAGCATTATGGCAAGGAGTTCCTTGTCATAAATTTCATAGTTGCGTTCTGTGGCCGTTAAGGCTTTGGACAGGAACGCGACTGGTCTCCACTTCCCTTCTTGTTCCTGGGACAAGACGGCTCCAATGGCGCCTTCGCTCGCATCCGCTTCTACCCTGAATTTCCCGGTTTCCGTTGGAATTGCCAATACCACATCTTGGGCAAGGCGGGCCTTAAGCTTGTCGAAGGCCTCCTGCTGCGCGGTTCCCCAGGTCCAGACTTCATTCCCGGTGAGGCGTGTCATTGGGCGTACTATTTCACTGTAGCCCTTAATGAAACGTCGGTAGAAGTTGGTGAACCCTAAGAAAGACTGAAGTTCTTTCTTTTTGCTGGGGACGGGCCACTCGGTGATTCCAGCGATCTTGACTTGGTCCATGCGGATGGATCCTTCACTAATTATTACCCCGAGATACTCTGTTTCCAGTACCTCGAACTCACATTTCTCGGCTTTCAGGAATAGCTTGTGTTTCCTAAGGAGCGCGAGAACTTTGCGAGTTATCTGTCGATGCTCTTCTAGAGTCTTCGAAAAGATCAGGATGTCGTCAAGGTATACGGTAACCTTGCCGGAGGCGATAAGGTCCTTGAAGATGTTGTTCATCATCCATTGGAACGTGGCGGGAGAGTTGGTAAGACCGAAGAACATAACGGTGGGTTCGAACAGGCCACGATTCGTCCTGAATGCAGCCTTCCACTCGTCGTCTTCCTTGATGCAAATGTTGTTGTATCCCCATTGTACGTCAAGCTTGGTGAAGTATTTGGCACTTCCTAGCTTGTCCATAAGCTCGGCGATGAGGGGCAAGGGGTAACGATTTTTTATGGTCATTTCGTTGAGCTTGCAATAGTCCTGAACAGGATGTAGCTTCCCATCCTTCTTTTTGACGAAAAAGAAGGGAGAGGCCATAGGGGACTTGGATGGTCGGATTCGACCAGTGGCGAGGTTTTTGTCAAGGAACTTGTCAAGCTCCTCCTGCTCGGTGCGGTTTAGGGGATACACTTTACAGTCAAGAGTGTTCTTGGCATTAGGGACAAGTTCAATGGCATGGTCCCAAGGTTTGCGCATAGGGAGCTCGTCGAAGTTTTCTTTCTCGAAGAGATCCGCAAAGTCGCGGTACGCGGCTGGGACCATCTCCTCAAAGGTTTTCTTTTCCCTTCCCTCATTGGCTTTGGCGGCGAGTTCATTTGCCTTATGGACTGCACGGATTTCAATGGCTTCCTCGAAATCGACAGCAAGGATGCGGTCGCCCTCTTCGAGTTCTTCATCCCACTGGTCATCAGGGTCTGAGTCCGGTAGGGGAAAGGGGTTTTTGGCGCATCGGCATCTGGCAAAGGTGATTTTGCTGGTGCTCCAGTCGATAAGCGGGTTATGTCAAACGAGCCAGTCGTGACCGAGGAAAATTTCTTTTGAACCAAGGTTGACGACGGCGAGGTCGATCCTTTCGTTGTGGTCGCCAATGGTGAGCCTTAGTTCTGCGAACTTGGTGATTTCTCCAGCCTTGTTACGAGATCCGTCTGCATTATAGATTGGGATGGGACTAGCAGTTTTGTAGACAGGGATGTTGTGGGTTTTGACAAACTCGCTGTGAATTGAGCTGCCGGTGCATCCACTGTCTAAAAGGGCGGTGGCGTTGAGGGTCTGGTTATCGGCGGTTTCGACTCTAAGCGGGATTTTAAGATCTCGCTTGGAGGTGGTTTGTGAACAAATTAGGTAGCGTTTAGGCTTCCTGAGTTCATCCAGCCATTCAAGCGCATTTGCTCACTGGGCGCGGCGGAGCCCTTCCAAGAGATTGTCGACTACCTCTTCGGCCCTGGTCCTGTGTATCCAGTTAAGGAGCACTGACCTGGCGGCAGATTCGTCTTTAGCCTCTCGGATGGCCCTCCACGTCCACTCGGTCTTGAACGGTTTCATCCATCCCGGTGGGACCTTCTCAGCTGTGGGCTGGGTCTCCTCAATGAGCGGGGACAGACGTTTTTTGGTTTCCTTTGCTTGATAGATTTTGAAGGCGGTATCGTCTTCTTCATCTGGAATTTCGATCATGGTTACCTTGTTGGGGCTCTCTGCCCCGTGCCCTAGAGAGTCGGACTCTGTGGACTTGGCCCTGAGCGGGTGCTTGAGATTCTCCACATTGGTCCTTGCGGGGAGTGTCTTGGCCTTCAAAGAAGGCACTGAATCTTTCGACTTCAGAGGCCCTAGGGCGTCCCGTCTACTTGATTCTGACCCAAGTCCTAATACTCGTGTTGAAGGCTCCAGCACTACCTGGCATGTCCCTTCCCCCACAGCGGGCTCGGATGTTGATTGTTTCTTAGGTTCTTGGTTATCTGGACTTGGAACGGTTAAGGCGGGTATATTTGAATGCGCGTATTTCGTATCAACATATTGCGTAACTACAGAAGTATCATAAGTCCGACCAGCGATATTGTTCCTCGTACCAGATAAGTCCTTCGCTGAGCAAGTAGAACCTTTTACTTCTCGGCGCCGTCTTTTACCTCTTCGATTTTTGATTCTGTGGCGGGTTCCGTTGTTACGGCCCAATTTTCCTCTTTCTTGTCCTTGTTCCAGCTTTGTAATGGGCAATTCTTGCTGATGTGACCCTTTTGCTTACACCTGAAACACTTCCCCTCCGACCTGAGCGCGTCAATATCCATTGCCTGTCCCCGGCCACCGTAGGTGGTGCCGGTTCCAGTCTTCTTGTCCGCTGAGGAACTTGTCATGCCACTACTTGCTTTGCTAGCGTTCATGGCCGGGTTGTTGTTCTTGGGGACGAAGGGACCAGGACGACTGAGACCGTCTTCAATGGCCTTTCGTTGGCGGGCCTCGTTCATGACAGTGACTCGGGTTTTCCACTCGTCATAGGTTTCGGGCATGCCGACTCCGATATCATAGATGATTTTGGTGTAGGAGTCGGGGATGCCTTTCTTGACAGCGGCAACCATGTGTCTGCGGGCACCGGTGTCACCTCGGAGGCCTGCCTTCTTGGCCTCTTTTTCGACGGCCTGGAAGTAGTCGTCGGCGAGGCCCTTGCCGAGGCGGAGGTCGTACATCTTCTGCTGGTGGATTTCCTCTACTGCATGATTGCGGAACTTGTCGCGGATCATTTGGCAGAAGTCGTCCCAGCTGGGAAGGCGGAACTTATTGCAGGAGTGACTTTGTCGTTCCACAAGGATCATGATCCACCACTCTTCTGCTTTTCCGGTGAAGTAAGAGGCGGCGAAGCCAACTCGGAAGGGGCTGGCATACATGTAGGGATCGTGCATTTGAAAATACATTTCGCAATGGGTGAGGAAGCGGTCGATGTCGTCAGCCTCGCCTTTGAAGACGGTGGGCTTTCGCATTAGATCCGGCTTGCACCCCATCCAAGGCGCATCTTCAGCCATTTGGCCGACAGGGTTGGGGAGGGGGTCGTCGGGGTCATGGTATTTTCCTGGTCCTCGAGGGAGCGACCAGCTGTCAGGGTCTCGGGCTAGGGGACTAGTGTGCCACCCTGGAGGCGGGGAGCCTTTGATGGCTCTGTCATAGCCGGTCCAGGTTGGGACAGTGGGCGGCTGATTGCCGCCGGTATTCGAGGTTTCGGCGTCTTCCAGCCCGGCTCCTGCGAACATGCGGCTTTTGCCTTTGCGGCTTCTCGGCACATGAGATCGTGGTGGCGGGGATAGGGGGAGTGGCTTTGGAGGGTTTCGAGGGTGGTAATCTTCGGGCTCTGCATAGGGACGATCAGGGTGCTTTATATTAAATTTGTATACTGCCCGCTCTGTTGCACAGTATTCAATAATATCCTCCCGCTCTGGATCCGCTAGCTTCAGGCTGTTCATCAATCTCCCCATCTTCGAGGTGAGGAAGGTCGGGTCCTCCGTAAGGGCTGATAAGTGACCTATAAAGATCCGCGTGTATTCGCGTTCCCATGGATCGCGGATCTACTGGACCTCGAGCGATAGCGCGCTGACTGATGGCGCTATGCTGCTCGTGGGTGATATCCCTGGCGCCTTGTCGGATATGCTCCTGTCGTCGGGACTCAAATTGTGTACTGAAGCGGTTACCATAGATAAGCCGCTCGTCTTGATCGAGGGGGGGAGGGGCGTAGTTCGCGCCGAGCCGTGTGTCGACCCACTGGCCCCTCTGCCAACGTTCTCTCCACCTCCTTGCCTCGTCTTGGGCATACCAGTCCTCGTCCTCGCGGCTGATATTCCGGAGGCGGTTCCAGTGGAGGCGCCATCGGTGGTCCTCGTCATCCTCTCCCGGTAGGCGCGCGCTAGTAGCTTGGCGGGCATCGTGCTCGACTCGCTGCTGGTGCTGCCACTGGTTGTACTGCTGCTGATTGTGGATACCGAGGTTATGGAGGCACTGGATGGTAATGGCTCATTCGTGCGGCCAAAGGGGTTCGAGGTGCCATGGACGGGGGGTGGGGCCGGTTTGGACGTCGACCTGGATGCCCCGGAGTCAGAGGAGCTCATCCTCAGCGAGTCTCTCTCTCTCTCTGCTGACCTCTGCCCAGATGTTGGTGTCGGGGTGGAGGACAATTGGCCGTGCTTGGTTGAGGATGGTGACAGGGATGGTAGGGGAATCGGGGCGCGTCTGGCAGTTACGGATGTAGGCCTCGAACTCAGACTGAGTGGGGCTCTGAGGGACGTAGGGCTCACTCTCGCTGTCTGAGGAGGGGTCGTTGGGGAGTTCGGTGCCGCTGGAGGCTGCGACCTCGTATAGATCGAGGGAGTCTCGGGTTCTAGCCATTCCTCTGGTAGGGAGTGGTGCGGTAGAGGTGGTGTCGGCGGTAGAGGAGGCAGCGAGTATGGTAGGGACGGGGAGGTCGAGGGTGCCAGTGATGGGGGAGTTGTGAACAAGGATGCTGTGTCCTTGCTCGCCAATGTCAATTTCAATTTCTTGGACCGGAGCGACCGCAGGAGTTTCCCGACTTTCGGGATGCTGTATGGACGCGAGCGATGAGGGGAAGGACGTGATGGATCTGTCGGGCTGGGTGGTGCCATAGCGCTGGAGACCGTAGGGGGATGGGTAGAATGGGACAGCTGGGCGACAGGGGGCACGGAATGTGCGGTCCGTCCAACGCTGAAGGCGGTTTCGTTGGGTGTTGTACCAGAAAACGATCGGCCACCTGGACTGATAGAGGAGGTACGAAAGGGCGGGGATCCCGACAAAGAGTGTCAGGAAGAAGGCGGAGATGATTCCCGTGCTGGTGAACAATGCGGGCATTCGGTTTCAAAAAGCAATGGTGGCTGCTTAGAGAAAGGGAATGGAAAGCTTCGAGCTAATTGTTAGACCTGAACTCCGGGTAAACCAAACAAGAGTAAACCGAGGGCTGTTTCGCATTTGAACAGTCACCCAAGGAGTCTCTATACTGAATGGCTACTAAGAGCGTCGGACTAAGGTCTTAGTCTGAGGCTGAGTCGACTAGCTAAGTTTGGTGTGATTAAACTTTAGCTCGAAGCTGGGGAATATACAGCGAGAGCTACACTACTTATATATGAAAAGTCCTGTGCTATGAATAGAACCTTTGTCCATGGTTGTCGTGCGGAATACAAGGGGAAACATGAGAAGGGCGAGCGTTGGTCGCAAGCCGTAGTTGTCCGTAGTACTTTTGCTGATGCGGTCCGTTATAGTCGTGGTTACGATGATAGGCGCTTGAGATAAGATAAGATATAGATAAGTGCCGGCCAATAAGATAAGATAAGTGAGAAAATCGTAACAGTCCTGTCGTTGGGCCTTATAATATACGATATTGTCCTGGTATTCATGGTTGAGGATCATGGTGACTGCCGTTGCGGGGTTCTTGGTTACGATTTTGGCTATGTCGACTCGTCCTGCTTGTTGGATCTTGTCTTCATAGTCTTGGATCGCTTCCTGGGCGTTTCCCATCTCTGTGTCTCGTACCCATGAGTTATGTTCTCGGGTCCATCCCTTCCACTTGACAAGGTAATCGACGGCGTCTTGTGCCTTTTGGCCCTTCTTTCCCCTGATTTTACAGGTTCGGGAATCCAATACTTCCTCTACTTCGTATTGTTCTTCATCGTCGATGAGATCGGGTGGAGGTGGTGGTGGATTCTCTTGATTCGGGAAGGAAGGTGGGGTATATGGAGATAACAGTTTCTCGTTGAAACGTGGGTGTATCTTCCAATGAGGTGGGAGTTTCAGCTTGTATGCTGATGCTCTAGACTTTTCGAGGATTACGAAAGGTCCTACTCATTTGTCATCGAGTTTTTTCTTTGGTCGCGGTAAATGGAGATTCGTGGCATCAAGCCAGACCTGATCTCTGACCTTATACTCGGTTGCAGGGCATTTTCTTTTGTCGTGTTGGACCTTCATTTATTCTGCTGCCTTCTGTAGGGCCGTCTGGGTTTGTCTGTGGACTTCTGCCATGGTCATGGTAAAAGTTCCAGCGGCCGGGTTCAGGAAGGGAGAGGTTCGAATGGAGTCGGGTATGAGTCGTGGGTTACGACCGTAGAGTACCATGAAAGGGCTTTTCCCGGTGGCCGAGTGCACTCGGTTGTTGTGGGCGAATTCTGCCATGGGTAACCAGTCACTCCAGTCATCTTGTCGGTAGGAAACGAAGAGGCGAAGGTACCCTTCGAGCTCTTGGTTGACTCGCTCGGTCTGTCCATCGGTTTGAGGGTGGAAGGCGGTGGAGGCGTTGGGGGTGATATCCAGGATTCGGTATAGGTCTTTCATGAATGCTGAGACAAATTGGGGGCCTCGATCAGAGATGACAACCGAGGGCATGCCGTGTTTTGCATAGACATGGTCCCAGAGTATCTTGGCCCATCCCTCCGCAGAGAGTTCTATATTGCAGGGGACAGGAATGATTGCCTTGGAGAAGCAGTCGACGATGACGAGGAGGGCGTCGTAGCCTTTGGATTCGGGTAGGCTGGTGACCATGTCAACTGATATGTGGGTCCATGGTTCTGACGGGATGGCGTTCGGGTGAAGAGGAGCAGCCTTTGCTTGGGTGCTTGCCTTGGTTCATTGGCATGTCTCGCAGCCCTTGACGTATAGTTCTACGTCCTTCTTGAGCTTCGGTCACCAGTATTCTCGTTGGACAAGTTCCTTGGTTTTTTCAATGCCTGGGTGTCCGGCCGTGATGTGATCGTGACTTTGGGCGATAATCTCTCCTCGAAGGGCGCAGTCTCTTGGGACATAAACCCGTCCGTCGTAGAACAAGAGCCCATCCTTTTGGGTGATTCCTCGTTCGTGGTTGAGGGAATTCGCAATCCCTTGATCCCAGTCTTCCTTTCGCCGGAGTGCTCTTTGAATCTTCAAGTGTACTTCAGCAGTAGTGGGCATAACGAGGGCCCAGAAGTGTTCTGGTTGGAGGACAATGACATCATCGTTATCGCTTTTTCCTTGGTCATGATCATCTCGTCGGGAGAGGAGATCGGCTTTCTTGTTGGCAACACCAGGCTGGTGGTGGAGGACAAAGTGATACTCTGCGAGCTCAGTGACCCACCGTGCTTGGTGCCTATTTAACTTCTGGGGCTTCTGGAAATACTGGAGGTTCTGATGATCCGTCCATATTTCGACGTCTTCGGCAGTGCCCATGAGGTAATGCCGCCATTCGGACAGTGCTAGCATGATTGCGAGCAATTCCTTGTCGTAAATCTCGTAGTTTTGTTCTGTTACCGTGAGGGCTTTCGACATGAAGGCCACTGGTCGCCACTTTCCTTCTTGTTGTTGGCTAAGGACGGCACCAATAGCTCCGTCACTTGAGTCGGCTTCGACCTTGAAGCGACCTGTCTCTGTCGGAATGGCGAGCACCACGTCTTCCGCCATCTGCTTCTTTAGCCGTTGGAATGCTTGGTTCTGGGTGGTTCCCCACGTCCACTCCGCTTTTCCCGTGAGCTGAGTGAGTGGTCGGACAATCTTCGAATAGTCACAGATGAATTTTCGATAAAAGTTGGTGAACCCAAGGAACGACTGTAGTTCCTTCTTCTTGGTAGGTGTTGGCCACTCAGTAATCCCAGCGACCTTTACCTGATCCATTCGTACCGAGTTCTTGCTGATGATCACTCCCAAGTACTCAGTTTCTAGTACTTCGAACTCGCACTTCTCCGCCTTGAGGAATAGCTTATTCTCTTGGAGGCATTGGAGTACACGGCGTACGATTCGGCGATGTTCGTCGAGACCCTTGGTGAAGATGAGGATGTCGTCGAGATAGATCGTGACCTTGCCTTCTGCAATGAGGTCTTTAAAGATATCGTTCATCATCCACTGGAAGGTGGCGGGCGAATTGGTGAGCCCGAAGAACATGACGGTTGGTTCAAAGAGGCCTTGATTCGTCTGGAAGGCGGCCTTTTCCTCATCTCCCTCCTTGATTCGGACGTTGTTGTATCCCCAACGAACGTCGAGTTTGGTGAAATACTTGGCCCCTTGGAGCTTGTCAATGAGTTCAGAGATGAGAGGGAGCAGGTAGCGGTTCTTGATTGTCATCTCGTTTAACTTTCGATAGTCCTGTACGGGTCGGAGGGAACCGTCCTTCTTTTTGACGAAGAAGAAGGGGGACGCAAAGGGAGACTTGGATGGGCGAATTCGTCCCGACTCCAAGTTCTCGTCTAGGAACTTGTCTAGCTGTTCCTGTTCGTTTCTGTTCAAAGGATAAACCTTGCAGTCGAGCGTGGACTTGGCATTTGGGACGAGCTCGATGGCATGATCCCACTGTTTTCGTTCAGGGAGGTCATCGAAGTTTTCTTTCGAAAATAAGTCGTGGTACGAGCGATAGTGCTCGGGTACCATCTCTTCAAAGGTCTTCTTCAGCTTGTCCATATTGGCCTGGGCTGCTAGGTCATTGGCATGGTGTACTGCACGAATGACGAGTTCTTCCTGCATATTAACGGCAAGGATGGTCTCTCCCTCCTCCAGTTCTTCGTCCCATCTGTCGTCGGGATCTGCATCAGGGAGTGGGAATGGGTTCTTGGTGCATTGGCAACGACTGAATATGATCGAGCCCGTCTTCCAGTTGATGACTGGGTTATGGCGTTTAAGCCAGTCATGGCCGAGGTATAGATCCTTCGAGCTGAGGTCGGTGACCACTAGGTCGATGCGTTCGCTGTGTCCTCCAATGGTGATGCGGAGTTCTACAAATTCGGTGATGTTTCCCGCTTTGTTGCGAGTTCCATCGGCGTTGTAGACGGGGATGGGAGTGGTGGCTTTCCTTGTGTTGAGCTGGTGATTCTGGACATAGGAGCGATTTATGGAGCTTCCCGTACAGCCACTGTCTACGAGGGCGTGGGCGGTCAAGACTTCGGTGTTCGTGGTAGTCTCAAGCTGGACGTTGAGTGTGAAGTCCCATCCGATTGACTTGGTCCCTCGGATGTAGCAGATTGGTTGTTGGAGTTCATACAGTTCTTCCAGCGCGGGTTCGCCTCCTTGCTTCAGTCCATTGATCAGGTCTTCGACAATTTCACCGACTCGATCCTGGTGGACCCAACAGTGGAGGGCGGCTTTGGCTTCTTCGTTAGTGCGGGCTTCGCGGATGGCGCGAAGGGTCCATTTGGCACCAAAGGGTTTAAGCCAGCAGTCGGGTGGAGGGGTCGGGGGTGTCTGGTATGGAAGGGGAGATTCCCAGATGGGGTAGTGCTTGGCGTCGGACTTTTCCTGGGTGACGCTTTCCTTCTGCTGCTTTGCCCACCATACTTGGTAGGCCGTGTCATCTTCTTCGTCTGGGACTTCCACCATGGTAATGGCATGCCCCCTTTTTACCGCCTGGGTGCTAGCGGGTCCAGTTCCTATGGCTTTCTTGTCGTCCTTGACCGGTCGTGCGTCTTCATTGGGGTTGGGTCGGGTAGTGTTGTGAAGATGCCCACTTCCGGTCTGTACGCCAGGGCTAACCCTTCGAGGGTCGGGGGGCTGGTACGTGAGCATCGCGTTCTTGTCGCATGAACCGTGACTGCCATTACCTACTGGCGCCAGCAGTCGGGTGGGGTTGTGCTCTGCTACCTCGCCACTTCCGACTCGGTGTTTCATTTGTTTCTGTCCCGGTCCTGCTTGAGTCTTCCAGGAACCCTTACCCGAGGTTCCTGCGGCTTCATAGGGCCGCTTGCCAGAGCCTTTCCCCATGAGGGTATTCAAGCTCTGATTAGCCAGTCCCACAGAGGCGTTCCCCCCGAGGGGTTCACATGCAGGCAGTTCCCGTATTAGGGGTTCTGGCAGGTTCGATGGGAGGCTCTCTGCCAACTCCGAAGAGTCTTTTCCCTGTTCGGCGTCCGAGGGTTCGACCTCGTCGGCGCTTGAGTCCGAGGTGTCCAATTGTGCTAGGACGGCGTATCGGTTCGATTCTTGGTGTACTGGTTTGCTAGTCGTGCTGGGGACGTTAAAAGTGGTGGAAATGGATATATTCGAATGCGCGGTAGATAATACAGAAGGTTTAACTAGAGAAACGTGATAAGCCCCACCAGGAGGACGAGAAAGCGCACCAGTACAAGAGGAGGAGGTCGTTGAAGGGGAATCGAGCCCTTGACGACCTAATCTTTTACCTCCTCTATCTTCGACCCGGTCTCTGGTTCGGGTCTCTGCTCCTGCTCGACTACTACTAACGAGCGAATGTCCTTGTACTCTCTCCTCTTCGGGCAATCCTTTGACATGTGCCCCTTTTCCTTGCAACGGTAGCACCTCCCTTCCCTTCGAAGGATGTCGATGTCCATGGCTTGCCCCTGACCCCCGTGCGTGGTCCATCTCCCAGACCCGGCGTCTCGACTGGTGGTCTTGCCTTGTCCCGACTGCTTGGCCGGCGTCGAACTTGTGGCCCCAGCTGGTTTACTGGGGCTTTGGTTCGACGGTCCGGGTTTATTGCCTTGTCGGTGGTCGGGTCATCGTTCATCGGGGCGTCCAAGCATCTGTTCAAAGATTGTCTGTTTGGTGCGATCGATGTACAGCTGGCAGACGCGTGTCTTCCATTCGGGATAGGTTTCGGGGGTGCGAATGCCTTGGTTCGCGATGGTCTTTGCGTAGCTTTGTGGGATCCCCCATCTGATGGCTTGGACCATCTTCCCTCGTTCTCCCTCATCATGTCGGAGTCCTGCTAGTTTGGCCAGGATTTCTATGGCCTGGAAGAAGTCGTTTGCGTTGCCGCTACCCATTTGGATCTCGTTCATCCTTTTCTCGTGCTGCTGCTTGATGGCGGGGTCAGAGAATTGGCGACGGATGAGGTCGCAGTATCCGTTCCAACTTGGATATCGGACTCGCTGGGCGTTTGCGTCGTAGAAGTCGGGCCTTCTATACACCCACCAGTCTTTAGCGGGTCCTTTCAGTAGGGAGGATGTGAGCTGGATCTTGATCGAGGAATACGGGAAGTATACCTCGAAGGAGGTGAAGTAGGAGTCGCAGTCCCCTAGGTAGCGCTCGATGTCATCATGGGCCCTGGCGAACTTGTCCGGGAGCTCGTGCATCATTGGTTGTACCTGGAGGAACGGTTCCTGGGTTGCCGCGGTCCCGACCGGAGGTGCGAACGGTGGTCGCCCTGGGATTCGGGGTGGCTTGGGCAATGACCATCTGTCGCTTCCATCACTGGATGATGGGGACGAGGGCGGTTTGTACTTTGCTAGCGTGCCATCCATGTCGTTGAGCCACTTGGCTAGGTCGAAGCAAGCGGTTCTCCAGTGATTGACCTCGGCGGCGAGGGACTCGAGGGTCAGGGGTGTTGGTGGTGCTGGGGGTTGCGCCGGTTGTTGGGTGTCTCTGGGCTGGTCGGGCTCGGGGTCCACATCTATATTGGAGCCTGCTCCTGCGAGGAGACGGCTTGGGCCGGGTTCGTGATAGCCGTGATGCCATTGTCGGCTTCTCGGCTGGGGGATTCGTATGGGCGGGGAATCTGGTAGTGGTTCGGGGTAGGGGATGTCGTCTAGCGTGTGGGGTCTGTACTGTGAAGAATATTTATTGGGGCCGTACGATTTGGCCCCGTCGAACGTTTCTGGGTCATAGGTAAAAGTATCAAAATTATTCCAGGGCATCCCTAGCCCTGGACTCGGCGCGTTCCTGCTCATATCGCCTGGCGAGTATGAGGAGGATAACTCCCATTTCTCTCTCCTCTTCCCTTGTCCTCTCTCGTATTCCATAGATCCTATGGCCAGCGGAGGGCGGGTATATTTGTCGATTGATGTTGGCGTGGATGCGGGCGCGAATGGTTTGGTCCCTCCCTCTTCGAGGGATGTCGTCTCCCCGATTGATGGCCAACCACTCATCCATGTCTGGGCGAAGGGGAGAGTGCCAGCCTCCTTGACTTTCGAGGTCGGCGCACTGTAGGTCCCAGGCAGCAGTCTGAGCGGGGCCGAGGATGTCCTGGTCTGCCTGGGAGAGGGTGGGCCAGTCATAGTCCGCGCTTCGAGGGTTGAAAGGGTCGTCAGGGTCTGTATGGTGGGCGAGCTCATTAGGCTCATCGATTTCTGGGGTAGGAGTGGGAGGGGGGAGTGGGAGGGGTGGTGGCGGGCTCTGGTTCGAGAGGGATGGTTTCCTGCTTGGGGGAGTGTAGAATGATTGGGAGGACAGGCCGCTCGTCAGGGTGGGACTCCTCTTCGTCGGGATGAACCGTTTCTTCGTTCTCTTCTTCGTCTTCCAGGAACTGCTCGAACGCCCCTCGGAGCTCCCACTCGTTTCCGACGACTCGGATTCAGAATCCTTCGAGGCTGATGGGCCTTTTGGGGAGAGCAGGCTCGACGTAGGGGGGCGGGATACTTGCCTCGTATCTCCCGAGAAGGTACCGGCTGAGGTCATAGGCCTCCTGCGCAGTTGGGGGACGGTCCGTGACGATCTCCGGAGCTGGAAAGGGTTCATCCAGGGGGATGGACTCGAGGGTGTTTCTGTCGGGGGAGGGGGTTCGCGGGGCTCCTCTTGGTCTGCTGGGCCCGGGAGTTGCGTTCCTGGGCGGTGCCGATCGGGACAGGAACTTGTCGCTGGAGTTGGCGGTGAAGCCGTGTCGTTGGGCGAGGTGGTCGATGAGGTCCTGTTGTGAGACAGGAACGGGTTGTTGGATCTGAAAAGGGGTAACATAGTGAGTCGGTGGCGGGTGTTGGGGTCCGGGTTGGGGGCGACGTTCTCCAAGTCTTCTGAAGAACTGTCATATTTCTTCCTCGTATTCGAGGGTGAGAGCGACGATGGTGAGGATCGCTAAGGATCCTAGGACGATGGAGATGGCGATTACAATGGCTTGTTCGAAAGTCTGCATGGATGGGTTTCTTCGCGGTGAACGGTGAAGAAACAGGAAGGAAGCTTCGAGCTAATTGTTAGACCCGAACTTCACGTGACTATAGGCGGGTCTAGACTTCAGCTGTCTCGCGTTCGGACAATCACCGGAGAAGGACCTGAGGGTCTATAGCTCAGCGAAGAAGGACTAAGTTCTTAGTCAAGTTCTGTAGTGAGAGTAAAGTGTGGTATAGATAAACTTTAGCTCGAAGCTGGGGATATACAGCGAGAGCTACACTACTTATATAGGGAAACTGAAAGGCTAAGAATAGAATGGCAACCGTGGTTATCGTGCGGAAACAACAAGAGAATGATGAGGTAGTCAGGCAGTAGTCGTGAGCCGTAGTACCATCGTTGAGAATGTCCATTATAGTCGTGGAACTTGTGGACAAGCGCTTGAGATAAGATAGGATAGCGATAAGCACTTGATAAGATAAGATAAAAGGAAAAATCATAACACAGTCTCACGTTCGAAAATATGGGATGGTGTTTCCTTCAGCTAGCGACCCACAAGCCGTACCATGCCCTACTCACATACAACAAGAAACACACTGAGGATCAATCAAACCTCTCCTACATGATCCAGTACGCCAGTCTGGAATCCAAATTTAACGGACGCCGGAAGAAGAAGCCATCGTCAATGCCTGGGCAGTTCACCATCGTCATTGGTATGTTTTGAAGCCTGCTGGGGCCACTAACTGAGCTAATCACGATGTATGGCAACATAGCACCGACCACTGCACCCATCTGTCACAACCTCCATAATCGCAACTTGTACATTGGAGACTACGGCCCCAAGGGAATACCTGACACTTCACGAGACAGGATTCATGCCTGTTTTGCGGAATGGGCCATGCACAACCTTAGATTCATCATGCAAAGCCGTGGTGGCGGGGGCAATGAAAACGAATTACCTTGCCTACGTGCATGCTGAGGCCTCTGCCCTGACAAACTCAGAGGAGACATTCCAGTCGATCACAGTATCCCAAATTGTCCTCATTGGAGCCATTCCAACGCTGCAACACAGCAGGCAGGGACACAGGTAAGTGGCAAAGGCATGAAAGGCAGACAAGCTCACCATGTTTGTTCATAGATTGGTCCAATCGGCGGTCATGCAAACAAGTGTCCTGGTTCCCCAATGGCAGAACCTCAACGTGCAGCACCTGTGCGGAGCCTATCACCTATCAGGCCAGTCGAACTGGATGTCCTCCCTCTCCCAGCTCCACACTATGCCAGTCTTATCTGGCCAGACCATGCGCAAGCAGAACTCGCTCAGCGCCAGCAGTTTGCCTCGTTCTACACACAACTGGTTGACGAGCGTTACACGATAGGCCTTGATACCATGGCTCTGACGGGCCCCAGCATTGAAGCCCTCGCTGATGCTGTACTCACCCTGTGCCTTTTTGTGGCCAAGAATGGCTGGGATGCACCGAACAAGAGGTTTCATGAGTTCATCGACAACTGGCAAGGTCCAGAGTTCAGTACCCCAGATATTACGTGCGATAATTGGCACCTACCAGCCACATTGGGACAAATGAAGGTCATTGTCGAACCCAGCAGCAGCCATGGAGCAGGCATCAATAAAATAGTATTCAGAGAAGCACTGTTAAAGGCGATGAGAGACACAGACCTCTACTCTGCATTGCCAAACAACTCCCCCTACTTCACTGCTAAGTTTCCAATGGCAGGCACGATGACCTCGCAGAGAATCCAATGGAGAGCGCAAGGCTTGCTGCTCACAATTTGCACAGTCATGTTTCGCATGCCACCATTGCCCATCTCTCCTTTTTTATTCCTCACACTTGTCCTCGAGACACCTCAGATACCTCACATGTTGGATGCATTGACCGGCCCTGTAGTGAGGGCACTGGATCCCGCATGTGAAGCCTTCATGGAACCATGGCTTGGATGTCGGTTGAATGAGCCATTGACCACTGAGCCAGCGAAGAATTGGGGACGGGATCCAAGATACTTGTGGGTCACTCATTTCTGCGAGCCCCATTTGACAGTAAGATGAAAAACAACTGTTGACCGTCCCCTCCCATGCTCATCGCTGTCCATCCCAGGCTTTAGAAGTGGGATTGCAGGCCCCAGACCCAGAAAAAGCCATACTTCAGAACAGGTTAGTACTCAGACTTATCCTCTTATCACACCCATTTGTCGAGCGGAGCGATGGTTTCATGGCCTTGCGGCAAGGCTTCGCATTCAATTTTGGACATACCAGGTATAAAGGTGGACTGGTGCATATGCCATTGTTCTCTTTCCACTTCTCTCAATGAAAGATGCTTCATCTAGCCATCGCTTATACAGAGTAGCCATCCTACGATCCAAGACGATCCTAATGACCTCCTAGAATACCTTGAGAGCAATTACAATTGCAACATACATTCCATTGATGCCCTTATGGAGGTCATACAGATCGAGACCAGCGCTGTAGGCACAGATGCATTCTGTTCCAGAAGATGTGACTGGGGCTTTGGCAAAGACGAGAATGGACGGGACCTGCCACTTTATATCAGTGCCAAAAAGGCTTTCCAGGCGGGCTTGCGTGCCTATCTGGAACATGACTTGATTGTCTGTGGGAGGCGCTTCCTGCAAATCACAATGAGCTTGCCTTATATGCCATGTGGCGGATCAGTTATAAAGGTACAGTTGACTCGAATCTGAAATCACCCATTGGACCTGATGCATAACATGCCCACCAACAGATACAGTTCTTACCACCTGACTATTACCATCCCCCTTCCCAGTCGTTCAGCACAAGCACGTGCTTCACCATAGCCAAGGTGAAACTAGATGACGATCTCTGTACCCTCTTGTCGGGCCATTCCACTGAGGTATTCCCTGATTTTGCAGCTTGCTTGGACCTCTGGCCTTCTGATAATTCGAATATCGTTACCACCATTTAGAATATCATTGCGCTGAAATAGAATTTATTATAGAACCAATGAGCTGTCACAGGACCATCTGGTCGGTCACAAGGTGTGACTATGTCGATTACATAACATCATTGGCGACATACTTCATACGATAACTCCCATTCTGTAATATCAAGATAGTAACCTGGTGCTTTCGAAAGGGACTGGGCATGTTCAGGGTAGTCAGCTTCCACATCTGCAATATGTTTCAACTCACGGGGTAAAGTGGGAGCTTGGCTGAAGGCCTGGTGGAAACTTTGGCAATAAAAGAGGGTCATCTGCTGTAGCAGACATGCCAACATGTCCTCTGTATATCTGTTCTTCTCAACCCGGATACTTTCCGGACAACCCCTCCATGTACTGATCACACGACATAGCGAGCAGATGAATGGAGCCTGACGCATCCAGCTAGACTCTGCAAGTCCACGGTGAGTGTCAGGAAGCTGGGCAATCCAGCACCGGTCATATTGTCCCCGGGGGAAACAGTGGCCAACGTGAATTTTGTGCTTCTTGAGAGCAGAGTCGCCTTCAATGAGCCTCAAGTGCATGTCGAGAGATAGAAACTCCAGCCTGAAACCCAATTCAGAGAGCTCCCATAGGATTTCATGAACGTCATCTGTGGCGAGCTCAGTCATCGACTTTCCCTGCCAGGTTGGCTCCACAGAGGCTCCATCCTGAACGGACATTTCATCAAGACAACCAACCAAGAAGCTTGCCGCCAAATCGCGACGTTTGGTCTCCCTCCCCCTTACCCGGTCGTGCTCTTCCGACTTGCCAACCCAGTCATAGCTCAGAATGGTTCACCACATTTGGTGGCTAAGCTTCATGGGAGAATATGAAGAAGTCTGCATGGTGACATGGCCTGGATGAAGACGGAGCCAAGTGCTCAACATGCTTCGATGTTTGGCTGAATCAGAGATGGTCACAAACAGATCCGGATGGGGGAAAGCGAACAGGGCTGCGGGCACATGTAAACTAGCCTTCTCTGCATTGACACAAAGTAATGCTTCTTGCCATGGTCGACGAATTGCCGGCAGCAGTTCATGCGTGATCACCTCATATCTATTGGCAGGGCCAGGTTTCAAATTACCCTTTCGAGAGTGGCCAGCCTGATTGTCTATTGAACCAGAGGTTATTGAGAGCACACAAACTAGAACATGGATATTGCTCACATGGTGCAAACACGCCCTCAGCCAGCACATTTTTTCTTACCTGGGACATTGTCGGCTCACTTTGGAGTTGCCCTGATGTCCAGGCGAACACATTTGGTGCCTTGAATTGAGACCTTGTGAACTGATCGAATGCCTTATACTTGCCTTCCTGAGTGCCCGAGCCCACGAAGACCGAACGAAGGCGTAGAGGGCATGGGCCAAGATGAACCTGCCCATCCACAGTGGTTATTGCCATGACCTTGTCAATCCTCATATGAACCAGATCATCCAGTGGGCGCAGGACCCAGACAGGCACCCCAGCCCCATGTAACTGCTGAGCGACCTGGACGTTTGTGGTAAAGCATTCAATGAGATCCATGTCCACCTTGCGCATCGATGAGGTGCCGTCTAATGTGGTAAACCATGGCTGAATAGTCGAGAAGTACGCCCAGATGGCCTGGACTTCTAAGACTAATCTCTGTGTCTCCGCGACAGACAGACAAAGCCTGTGAAATGTCATCGGCATACTCTTCAACTGATCGAGAAAAAGGGCTGCATCCGCCTGGAGCTCCTCCGCACGATTGGCTCCCGCCACAGACTCGTCATCTCCCATGGGGATGGTCGCACATTTCCCAAGGATGAGTCTGCAGCGATCCTCGAAAACTGATCGGCGGTCTGTGGTCCAAAAACCTGGGCCTTGAATTAGGGAGGATGTGTCGAGCTCAAGAAAGTCGGTGGAGAGAGGCAGCCAGAACAAAGGCATGTCAGGATCTGACTCATTTCTCTCACATAGTCGTAAACAAGGGAGGTGCAGGTGGGACGTGCAGTAAGGCTGGGGCCATGAGAGAGGGTCATCTTCCCTGTACCAGAAATTGTTTCTCATCCACATCTCGCGGTTTATGCCTAGGGGCGGATTAAAAAGGAGTGGACAATTTAGGCTCGTTATGAAGATATGGTCATTGACCACAGCACTGCATAGTCCATCCCAGCCCTGAATAGCTAGGATCATGTCAGTAAGTGTCGCAACACAGGGAATGGCAGTCTGCAACGTGTACACTTGTCTGGTTGGGCCAGCTTTGTCAACAATGTCGGATCACCTCTGATGGTGTCCGCAGTGATTCCAGTGTCGGAGTGCTGCATCCTAAAAAGTAGATGGCAATGAGTCGTAGCCAAAATTGGAGCGCAGGTGGAGTGAGGCTTGCAGTTGGGCACATCAATGTACATCTAGATATGCCAATGAACAATGACCCAAAGGTCCAGTCGCAAGTGAATTGCCTCCATGGAAGCAAATCCGCTGATCCGATCGATCTCTGCCTCATGAGGACAACATCGGTCGGGGGGGGGGGGGGGGGTCGACGATGGGAACCAAACTCACTTGGGTGTGATGCACTGGCGGGTTAGAAGGTTGGCTGGAGATGCAAACAGCCATCAATAGCGGTGATAGAAAGAGGTTCCCTTACATAACAGCAATGGAACACGCCGTGGCTTATTTTTGCTGTATAGATAGGGGTGCAGGGCGCCCACATAAAAATACCGGATGTCTTTGTTTTGGGACCGATATCATGCATTTCGATAGATCCTGTTTGCTGCTGGCGCAGGCACACTGTAAGTCATAAGGCTGTCACTGTGCAAGATGGGAGCATACCAATTCAGCTATTGAACCAATGGCCTGCCATACCTACCACAACTTATAGCCGCACTTGCAGGCAGGCACACGGTGTCGCCACAGTGATATCCCCAAAGTCTGCCAAATAAAGTTTGACCCCGTGGATGTAGACCTATTATTGATATCATTTGAGTGATCTAAGCAATGCGCAAGGCATAGATCGATGAATGCCCAAGCCCACATTTTCGTTTAATCATTGCTTCAATAGATTTACAGCTAAAAAAACGGGGCCAAAAACATCAAACGATTGGACCCCCACTGATTACCCACTTACCACTGCAGTGCTACATGTCCACCATTGTCTGGCCAAACACACCTCACCATGATACCTCAGTCCGTGGTCATTTTATTCTACAAGGCTGCTATCGTTGTCGCAGATGTGATGATGGCCTGCCTCAGACACCCAGGATGTTTGCCATATGGAGATGTGCATGTGACCCTCCTGCCTGAGTGGCAAAGTCCTAATCGAGACCGATGCCAACAGAGCGCCGATGTGGACAATCAGACTGATGATGAACTCCTGAGACTGTGGGACTCGGCACCAGAGGTGGAGTGTACACATGAAGGCTCCCCACGCAGGCTCACACCAGATTTGGTGGCTAAATGGGTAGATGGGATGCCAGCGGGTTGGCCTCTGGAAGCTTTGGCACAGGATCTCATTCGTAACCGCACCAACATTCCTGTGCCTCCTATCTGGCGGATTCTCTATCTCAATGAATCTGCTTGTATCCTTGTCATGGACTACATTCCTGGCATCACATTGGGAGAGGCTTGGCCTACCATGGGGATCTGGCACAAGCTTCATATGGCGCTGACATTGCAAAGCTACATATGCCAGCTCAGGTCCATCACGCATCCCTGATTGCACATTCCTGGTCTTGTTCTTGAGGACGAAAAGCTGGGCTGATGTTATGCCTCTTGTATATTTGGCCCCATGCATCTGAGTAAGGGGCCCTTTGCCACCTCAGAAGAGTTCATTGAGTTGTTCAATAACGGAATGGACAAGGCCACGTGTGCCCACTTGTGTGTACACAAGGGCCCACTGAAGGACGATGGAACTCTTGTATACTCCCACGTTGATCTAGCACCACGAAACCTGATCCTAGGAGAGGACGGGTGACTGTGGCTCATCGATTTCACCACCGCCGGCTTCTATCCTAGATGGTTCGAATATGTGAACATGGTGATGGATGCCTGGTTGGAAAGAGGAAAGGCGTATGATGCCATGTGGTGGGCATCTATCCCGTTCATTGCAGATCCTTTTTTGGGTATTTACGACTGGGTGCGGCTAGTAGTGCCTGAGTGTTTGTAGACACAAAGTAACGTCAGATGAAGATCTTTATATGTAAGTAGTCTTGTGATGACAAGGGTTCCTTACTTTACATTGGAAGGAAAGATAGTAGCAATGAAGACCTTATTATCTGCGCAGGTTCAGTGAATGCCAGAGATCAGTTCAGATTTTGTGAGGTGTAAAGTCAAAATCAATTGTGGTCATATCAGGCAACAGCTACAGCAGCATATATAGTCGTTCATAGGTACGGCGGAAGAATTTTCTCAAAGCTGGTAGGAAGTTTGTAGCCGAGCCATAGTGTAGGGAATCAACGAAACCTACCCAGTCTCCTCTACAAGACGATGATCACCAGTTGTCTCGAAGGAATGTAACAGCCGAAACTGACCTCATAATGCCTTAACTGTACTCAGATATAAGGTGTTGAGGGTGAAGGCATAAAGCTCACAGCGAGAGTATATCCTCTTCCATCACTCCTGCTCCTTGCTCGCCCGCGACTCGGACCACATTGTCGTTCCATTGCGAGGCAAGCCATTGCCAGTCATCCCGGATGAGACGTGCATCCGCGAACACTTTCAAGGCGCGGAATACCCAATGGCGGCAGGCCGCACAGTTGGACCCCATCTGGACGGTGTCAAGGCCTGCAGTTGTCAGCACCGTCATCAATTGGCCCACCGTGGGCTTGTCCTTGGTGATGATGGCCAAGTCCAACATTGGCCAGATCTTGGCTGTAGTCAGTATCATGTCATGGGCATTAGCACTACGAAACGACCCCATTCAGAATATTGCCAAACCCACAGAGTATAACTCACTTAACATTCGGGAACACCCCATCCTCCGTTATAATGCACTGGACATTGAGTTGTATCCTTTCATATTTACGGCCAGGCATCAGAATGGGCTATACGAGGAAGTAGTGAAGGATCCTTTTCCCAATAATATTGGAGTCGAACGGTGTCACCCGACCCAGAATCTGTTCCACTGCTCTAGCCAGACGTTTTTCACCAATGTCGTGCATTTCGATTTGGCCTGTTTGCTGCCGGCGTGGGCAGACTGTAAGCTATAAGGTCATCACAGTGCAAGATGGGCACATACCACTTCCGCCATTGGAGCGATGGGCTGCCATAGATTGTCCTACCACGACTTATAGCCACACTCGCAGGCAGGCACACGTTCAGCAAGGCGCCTGACGCTTGGTGGGCATAACACGGCGTCGCCACAGTGATATCCCCCAGCTCTGCCAAAGAAACTTAGAGCCCTTTGATGAATGATGGAGGTGCCAAGAAAATATTCCAATGTACATTTTGGATAAACGAGCGGACATGGTCGTGCTGGAGTACGGAAATGACCAAATTGCATAGCCAATATATCAATGTTGACCAGCTTCACCCCCCACTCTATCACTGTAGGGGAAATTCAGTCAACGAGAGTGGTGGCCAGTGATGCAATGTTCCTACCTCTATTTGGTCGTGTCAGGACCACTTCTTGGATTCGTTGCACCATGGTTGCATTCTTTAGCCCAGCTGTTTGGTGCATTTGACCGGGATATGGAAAGGCTCCCTACTCCTGACAAAGCCAACAATGATAAGCTTGCAATGGTGCTGTCAGGGTCAAGACCTACCGGCATCACTCTCAGCCGCCATAAGATCCACCTCCTCTTCCAGCAAGTGATTTGGTCCTGCTCTGAGGGATGAAACTGTGAGCCAGGCGTGCGTACTTATATTGAGATCAATGACCGTGGCTGGCCAGCAGCGGTCAGAGGCTGAGAGCCTAAACTGAAACGAGGGGAGAACCAAATATAACTCAGAACAGATTTACCTTTTCAAGTTCTAGCTGCAGCCACCCATAGGCGACTGAACTGAAGGGAGAACCAAATATAACTCGGATTGGATTTACCTTCCCAAGTTCTAGCAGCAGCCACCCATGGGTGGGTTCTGAAGCACCTGTCCGCATGTTGAGTCTTGGTGACAGAACGGCCAATCTCAGGCTTCCCCTGTAATCTAACCGGATCTACCCATGGTATTGCAAATCGATACACGCTGATGAACGTCTAAAGCATGGACCAGCGACTTACGCGTCAAGCTGGAATGGGAGCAAGCAAGGAAGGCAAGTGACGACCATTACGGGACAACGTAGAAGGTGAGTGACATGACACACTGGCTGGTCAGTCACCTGGGTGATGTGACTGACCCCCACCCTCATCACCATGTGTGACTAAGAAGCAACAACCACATCAAACATTTCCTCTCGTCTCACCACCTGTATGGTGGCCCTCGCTCGTCATGGCTGCTGATGCCAGCCATTCGATGATCAGTGAGTGCCATCCGATTGTCTCTCGCCCTTCAGATGTTGAAGTCGGATGGTGCTTTCCCCCCCACATTGACCCTGTTTGCGTGGTTGGACATCTATTGTCACTGCGTCGCCTCAATTAACGGTTAGACATATGTCGCCGTGTGCCATTCCTATATTGTCGTACTAGCATCGTCGGAGTCCATGGACTGATTTTGTGACATCAGTGCAAACAGCCGCAGCTACCAAACTCCTGCAATCACTTCCTCTACACAATCACATCCAACTCACATCATTTCCCCTGCTTGCATGCTCTTCTCCCCCAAGCTGTCTGCCAGTGGTATCTGAGTCTGACTCTCCTGGAGAAATTGTCGCCGTTGCAGGGGTATGGGCAGGGTTCGGTCCATTCATCCAGGTAACTGCACCTGTCCCGCACACGGCAACAACCCACTCACCTCTTCGGCTTTCATCAGGATCTCACTCAGTCCCTGCCGGAGTTGTTCCATCGAGGTATGGCTCGACTCCCTGAGGCCGTCTTCAAGGCCGTCCATCATCTCGCACATATGGAATCCCAAAAACGCGTGGAGCTGGTGGAGGCCCTGGTATATTGGTGTTTGGTCGATGAACTCATGCAGTTTGAAGGCATCGATGAGGGCCAATTTTCCGTGGATTATGATGTCATGTTCAAGCCTACGGTCAAACTAATGCAGGTAATGTGTCTGCTGGTGTTGCCTGTCTTTGTCTCATTCATTCTTTGTCAAGTGGGTAGCTCGCTTGAAAGACTGGCCCTCTGTGTTATTAGGTGCCCTCCAATCTCAGGAAAGCAGTCGTTCACATGTGAGCCTGCCCTGTCTCCCCAAAGGCGCAACGCTGTCAGCCGAACAGAAGGAGCTTTGGCAGGATTTGCTGGCCACCTGTTCTTGGACTCGCTGTGGTCATTTGAGCTATTGGCAGAAGGTGCTTCATCTCATTGAAGGGGTGGCTTGGCAGCTCAGGTGGATGCCCCATACTTGGGGCAACCCTGAGGCTTATGGGAATAAGTTACAAACGTGAGCAATGTGGCCCGTCATGCAGTGCCATGAGCTGATTATTCCTGCTGAGTAGGTTCGTGATTGAAATGGGAATGTCAGAACTGTGGCAGCAAGTGCAGGGCAGCGTGAGCACAGTCGCCGCCCAGAATAAAGACGCCATAGCAACATTGATACAATGTGTAACCATCTCTCCCCTCATTCTGTTCAAGTGGAACAAAGATGCTGCACCTATTCCCATGCAGAGTTTGCTGATATGTTCATCCCTTTGTTCTGCAGTACTGTGATTCAAGTTACCGTCCAGTATGCCTGTAGCTTTGATGACTGGGAAAAACCAGTGGTTCTCAAGAATGTTGAGAAAGGGCTTTGGTCTTTGTTATTGGGAGTGGCAGGGGGTGCCTTCGAACCCAAAGAGGGCCTTGTGTGTTTTCTTCAAACTTTTCGACTTGAATTCGAGGGGGCAGCACATACCGTGCCGATCTCTCCATGGTTTGATGTCGCTGCTCGGTTGAAGCCCCCAAGAGGCTCCAAGACCGCTTCAATTCAGGTGGCGCCAGATGCCATCACACACATAGAGTCAACGGTGTCGCTGCCGAGTACCTTCAATAACAATGAGGATGCCTCCACAGTCGAAGATGAGCATGCAGTAGCTGGAGGTCTGGAAGATGCAGAGGACATACAGATCGCTGTGGCTGACAATGGAATGGTTGGAGTTGTTACTGTGTTCCGCGAGGACCGTCCTACATGAGTCCGATGGCCAGTAAAGACAAAAGCCGATGTTGATGCAGACGAGTCCCCGTCGGAGGAAGAGAGAGTGCCTAAAAAGTGTAAGAAGAAGACTAAGAAAAAGAGCCAGGACCTCGCCAGTGAAGATGACGACATGGAGGAGTCAAGAGCAGTGTCTAGCGCCCACGCCTTCAAGCGTCACAAGCCTCTGCCATTCAGGTTGTCCAAGTCGGAGCTAAAGGTGTACGCCAACAATGGTGCCGATGATGAGGACTATGCCTGGTGCCAGGGTTTTCTGCAAGTGAGTCGCACCAAGGGCCCTGTGATGGATGCAGTTCGACACCCATTGTGCATTAAGAGGTGTGTGGCTCCTGTGATCCCTGATCCACCACCAAAGAGTCTCCCCCAACTGCCCGTCGATGCACAGTTGACTGAGTGAAGTTGTCCGATCGCCATGGATGTTTACAGTGTGTTGGAAGAACGGTGGGTGGAAGTCAGGATCGACTGTTTGAAAGCTTCCATGAGTATCTGAACCATTTGAATTGTGTACAAAGGAGTCTGAGGTCTGATGGGTAGGATCCCTTTGAGAGAGGGATATTGGAGTCTCTTGTTGCATGTCAGACAGACAAACCCGGGGACCCACCGCCTTGGCTGGAACATACTGACGGCCCATCACGAGTGGCTCACCTGCAGTATTCGGAGCATTTACCAATCCTTCCTCTGTTGTGGGAGAGGAGCGTGCTAGTGACTGATGTTCCCCCTCATGCGAAGAATTGGGGGTGGAACCCATGGACGGCGAGAGAACTGGGGGATTTAGATATGCCTATCCAAGTGCATGGTATGTCATCTCTGGCCTCTGGTCAGGCCAACTCATGGAGCATTGCATCTCTGCAGAACCGGTGCGACGCATGACCAACAGCTCTGATTGGTTGACCAAACCTACTGTGGAAATAACCTCCAGCCTTTGAACAGTCCTGGAGGAGGGTTTGAAAGGGAACAAGGACAGGATTCTGAATGCTCTGACTCTGCCTATGCCCGATACAACGTTACAGAGCCCCTTGTTCCTGTACGTTGCATTGGCCTGTTCCAAGCCCACGTAATACTGATGATTTGCAGTCAGGCAGCGTCTCACTTGGATGCCTGCAAGGGCACCCGGTCAATTGGTAGTGATCTGCTTGGTGCCCCCTTCCCTGCCGCTGCGTTGTCGTGGGGTTTGGCTTCAAACGCAGGTGCCATGACACCGCCTTACACAGACTTTGGTGGTTCTGCCGTTAAGATCAATGTCCTCACAGGGTGCAAGGTATGGTTCGTCATCAGCAAGCGCCAAGAAGACAAGAGGGGTGAAACCTGGGATATGTTTGTTCATGACTTCCAGGTGGATAGCAAAGTCAACTCCGAAGTGTACAAATGTGAGATCTTGCTGCTGGAGCCAGGGACGCTGTGGTCAGTTCCCAGTGGCAATCGTTCCTTCAGACAGGACTGACAATATGGGACTGGCATTACAGGTTCCAACGTCCAAACACGCTGCACGCTGTAGCCACCCAAGCCAATTCCCTCGTATTTGGACAGCATTTCTTTCCGGCTTCGGCAATACGGTCGGTAGTAATGGGATGGGTACATACTGCATTTTTGTCTTGGGCTATCACCAATGTGGAGCACAAGGACATGAGGATTCTTTTGCTTCGCATGATGGCCCACTGGAAAAAAGTTATCACTGCAGGGGAGCCTCTGGAAGGTAGGATGTCACGCCTCACCTGTTGTGCCCCTTTGCTCACCGGGATGTCTAGAGCATGACGGCCATGTGCCAGATTTGCATACACGGGAGGGGCTATTGGATGTCTGCGCCTTGGGCAACTTACTGATCTATCTGCCGGCGTTATCCAAGCGTCAGGATGAGTACTGGGACGACCTACATTTTGCATTTACACAATATTGGGAGCTTGTATCATGGGGGAACGAATGTCTGGCCCTCACAGCCATGGATGGAAGCGATGATTTTTATAAGCTCTACATGGCCGTCAAGCTGTCAGCGCTGCAGTTTGGACTGGCTCTACTTGACTACCACACCTCAGTGGCAGATAGCTCCTTATACGAGGCTCTGGACAGTGGGGACCAGTTCAATCGTATCTGGTTCCGGAGCAATGTGTTGAGGGCGTTTGATCAGATGTTTAGCAAAGAGCTACAACAGGAACAGCAAAAGAAGAGGCGTCAGCCGGAGGACAATCTGTTCTGGGATATTCCATTCGGCATCAGCACGGTCGAAGGTCAGGTTTGCCCTTTGGCTGAAGGGGAGTACCGTGCTAACTTCATTCATAGCCATTCCAGATGATGTGCACATTATTAGCTATGATGAGCTACCTCCTATTGAGGAGGAAACCAATTCATCAGCAAGTTCTCCTTTGACAGATTTGTCGGAATCCGAGCCCTTGCAATCCCCACCCCCAGCCCCAGCCATGACGCTGGTGTCAATGGCCAGTCCTTCCAGAAAAGCCCTTGCCAAGTGTCCCGAGACAATTATTGTAGCGAACTTGGCAAGCTCGCAATCTGAGGACACCGCATCAGCAGTGGAAGAAGATGTCTGGTGTCCCACAACTAAACGATCTCGCTCAATAGAGTGGTCCGAGCATGAGCACTCAGACATCCTGGTCGGCAGCAAAACTCTCTGCCCTTTGAAACAATCCAAGAGATCAGCCACGCAAGGCACATTGCTACTTGAAGATCAACCCATCCCTGTTTGCTGCCTGGATATTACTTCCAGTACAAAGTCCATAAACGACTGGAATGCTTCTGAACAAGAGGCCCAGGATGAGGAGCACCAAGCAGATGATGATGCTGATACCAATGGGAGTGATGGCGCCTTTTTGGACAACCTCGAAAGCACTAGCCAGGCGATGTGGCAAGCAAATGACAAGGAGGGAGACGACAGCGTTGAGGACATGGCAGACTCTCTTCCCGCCCCTGCACAGGATGGGTGGCAGGTTCAGGAGGAACAGGAAAGTCTGTCACCGGGGATGGAGTTCGATCTTGCACTGGCTGCGATTGAAGTGAATGAAGCGACAGACCGAGAGATTGAGGAGACCCCCCCAGATGCAGTTATGACCAGTGAAGGTGCACCACAAATGACTGGCTGGCTGAGGCACCCCAGTGGCCCCGAGGGCGAATTCAATGGAGGTAGACTGGAAGATGACTTTAATCATTTCCTCAACCCAGATGCTTTCGCCCAAGGAGAAACAGATGAGGGGGTGCTCAGAGATATTGAACGCAAACCCCTGGCCCATATACACTCACTGGACATGCCTGGGGAGATCAGTCACTTGGCAAAGGAGTCCTCCGAAGTCCTGCACTTGTCCCAAACAGCGGACCTCATGGCCCTTATCAGTGCAACCAGTCACAGCCTCATGACAAGCCTGCCAATGCCACAAGCCCTCATTGACAACCTCTTTCGAACGAGTGTGTCGAGCAGTGCCAGCAAAGATGTGGCTGACGCCATCTCAGAGGACGAATTCCATAATGTCATTGAAGTTAACTCTGAGGAGGAGAACGCTCAGCCAGAGTCGCCGGAGGAACTAATGCTGTGGCGGGAGCAGATGAAAACTGCACTCTGGGACTATCTGAAGAATAAACAACCACTGGGTGCAATTGAGGTTGAAGAAAGTGCATGATGCGATACGTTACAGGTGAGTGACAATGCCACACCTGACAGTGTGTACCCTAGACAAAATCAGCACAAATCGCCGGAGGAACTAGTGCTCGGGCATGAGCAGAGGAGGAAGGAACTCCCAAACGACCAGAAGGATGGCAAACCACTCGGTCCAATCGAAGTCAAAGAAGGGACACCATGCAACCTCTTACAGGTGAGCGATGACATGCCACACTTTGACGTGTGTACCCTAGTTAATAATCGTACTTGGCAGTGTGTTTCGAATGTCCTGGACACCAATCTGAAATCATGCTGGCATTTCGATGGAGTCTCCACCCCGTTAGAGAAAAAATCTCTGAAAAGGCTGATGAAGATGGGTAAATCCTGGCTTGATGATGGCATGGTAGCCGTCTCCCTGGAGGTGCTGTGTCAAGGGTATCCCTCATGGGGCACTGCTGAACCCTTGGCACTGGTGTCCTTGAATGCCGCCAGTAAAGTGTTCAAGAACATCATGAAGGTCAGTGGCAGTTACATAGCTTTGTGAAATAAGTATTCAACATGTGCAGGCGCACACCGAACTTGGAAAGTCCGACTTTGTCCTCCCGATTCATCAAGACCGCAGCCATTGGATCCTGTTTCATCTCAACATTCCCTCCTGAAGGATGGTATGCTACGACAGTCTCGGTTGGCGTGAGCATGCAGCCACCAAGACGTACAACGTATGTGCACCTCTCACAGTTGTGAGATTGAACTTGAACTTACAATGATATGGTAGGAACTTTCATCGAGATTTGCCCATGCAGTATCAGACCTTGAGCATCCGTTTGAGTTTATAGTTTCCAAGGTATGTGTGCCCTTGAAATTGCTATATTCACATGCCTCATTGGTGGTTTTTCCGCAGGATGTACCTAGGCAAAAGGATTCCATCAACTGTGGGGTGTACACGGTTGCATTTGCCTGGTATCTGTTGTGTCATGGAAGGCCACCACGTTCCGAAGACAAGTTCTGGTCGAGTGAAGGCTTTGGTGATCGTTTCCACTTGAATATCTTACATCTCCTAGCACACAAGTGTTCTGGAGAGCTTGATAAGAGTGCCATGTAATTTGTTAATAGGAAATTCATACATACCATATTTTTGCTGACACCTGTTACTGACCGCCTGGTTGTGTGATGCCTGTCACACATCTTTTTCAAAGTCAGCGCAATTTAGGAGATCATAATTTGAGCCTGCCATTCAAGTGTCCAGTTTGTGTGAGACATGAGCAGCCCCACAAACACGCCTTCGGTACCCGAGCTTCCCCTGTCTGGATATACAAGAAGCGGGCGATTGACTCAAGCACCTGCGAAAATCAGGCCGGATGGTAGGATGACTTGTTTGTAAAGGGTGTCATCATGGAATTCATCCCAGTCTAACAGGTGCTCCTCCCATTAAACGTCAGGCTCACTCACCCATAAACATTCCCTCCAGTCCAAGGCCAAAGAGAGGGAAGAGGACAACTGGGAGAGATGGGACTGCTGTGTCAGGTTTGCCCAGGGGAGGGGTTGGAACAGGTATGAGAGGTCAAGCTGCCACTTGCTCTCTATTGATTTCCAAGTATAGAGCCTCCCACCCACTTGAATAGCAATGGGACAGAGGAAACACTGTTCCCAAGACCAGAGGCACGTCCCAATGTTGCCCGTCATGAGATGAGCCAGCAAGGGGCCGTTATGGATGATGATGACAATGAGGAAGATTTCAAAGAAGATGAATTTGGTGTGTAATATAAATGGTTTGATGTACACCGACCTCACCATGTTTCAAAGGCTTCGACGACAACCATTCTGAGCCCACTTCGACCATTTCCAACGAGGAGACTGAAGAACATGAAGGCAACAGTGGAAGGAGAGGTCAGTGTGGTTGACAATCCTCACCAGTCTAGGTCAATTTGATCCCTTACATCTCTGTCTGTAGTTGGGCGCACTGACCCTGTGCCACCAATGCGGCAAGCGAACATAAATTGGAATTGGGGAATGTACAATCTGCCAGCAGGCAGCTGGTATGACAACATGGTGGCTGCAAGTACAGACAGGTCAGGGATCGGGTGTGCACCTCTGGACCCTGCAGTACCTTCTCGAACGGCTTCAGGAGTGACTCTTTTGTGCGATGGCGTTGGCCACTCTCACTCCTGCACCAGTCCAGTCGCGATCAACTTGTACATCTCCCTGGAACACCGAGATGGGGTGGAACGCTCCCATGTTGAATACGACGTATCAGTATTGCAAATCTCTGCAGGTGACGTTCAAGGACTTTTAATCTTTATGTTCCTAGTCTAAAATTGCTATCTTAGGTGAAGCGCTGTGTTCCCTGATGGGTCAAGAGGGTCAAACTGCACGTGCACTTCAAAAGTTGGACCCTACCCAATGGACCGTTTCGACATCCATGCGCCCATTGTCTCTCAAAGATGGGGCAAGTGAGGACCTTTCCTTCTGGGAGATATCTACCTTGGACCGTGTTCTGTCTGAGCACAGTTCACATTACAGTACCCCACTTCGGCACTGTAGGGAGTGCCCTGACACCACTATGGTTTTGGAGCAAACCCAACTCTCACAAGCAGATCTCTACGTCCTTTATATTCACAAAACCCTCTCCAGTGAGGGTAAACTTCTGGAACTCCCTATGGCAGTGGCATCCACTGTTATCAACTCAACTGCCCCACCTACTATGGTCAGCAAGGATCCCGCAGCATGGGTGATCTGGGACCACATGTTCCTTGTTTCAGTCAGCTCAGCAGGATCATTATTTGACGAGGCCTATGATGAGCCATTCAAGATTTATGCTGCGGTCAACATCCTTATGGGCATTGCACACGAAATCAATAAGTCCGAGAAGAAACCCTTGACCATGGGGAGGGGTGGGCGACTTCCACAAGTGCTGTCCTGGTTGAAAGCTCGAGTTGGGAAGCACCAGGTGGCCATTTTCGACCGATCACAAAAAACGTTTGAGCGATATTTGACATTTTGGAACCGGGCTCAGCAAATGTCCCAAGAACTCAGCTGATGATGAGCCTCCAGGCTCTGTACGCTCAGAATTTTGTGAAATTACCCTTAATTCCTGCACCAAGTCCACCTGACGGACTTTCACCAAACCAGTCATTGCCGACACGGCAATACCACTTTTGTATCACAGCAATATGTCTTCGCACACATGTTAACACCAATTTTGATGGGCCCCTGATCGTATATGGTAATGCCGCGTCCGCATCAAAGCGCGTTGCTATGCATCATTGATCGCTAGACCCTATTAACGTCACTTATCACCGCACTCATCCATCAAAGATATCAACCTGTCATGGATACTCCAGAACTATGGTGACTCAAGCTGTTACTTCGCCAAGTTGGCATGTCATTAGAAATGCATTGGGCGACCTCAGCGACACTAGCACGTCTTTACAATCCACAGCACATGCAGTCGAAACAGCAAGAACCGGCCCGATAGCCAGACTCCACTATAGAATGTTTTCTAACCAAGCACGGCAATTCGAACAACACTGTATACTTCAGCTGACGGATATAGGTCACGTTTATTCAGGATTTTACTCAGCTAAGGCCTTACAGCCTTAGTAAAAAGTCGCTTGAGATTCTATTAATATATGTAGGACTTTAGTATAAAAACGTAGATTACCATAGTGTTCAGGACTTTTCGACCCAGTGGGTACACTCTCGTTCACCAGACTATGCTTGTATTGATTCTCGTACACGTCAATCCATCGTACACCGTATTCACCACATGCACCAACAATAAATTGACTAGTCAGACCAGCAAATCTCTACGAATCCGCCCATTGTTTCTATAGGATCACCATACGTTTATTCGTTGTTTCATGGCAATATTCGTCTTGCATCGCATATAGTTGATTGCACGTCAACTCACAGTATTGCTTGAGTTATTCCACGGTTCTTTAACTGTGAAGAAGACGTTTCCATCCCTCTTTACTCTTAACACTATTGGTACATGTCAATATCGTGCCAATATGTGATCGACCGCGCCATACCTCGCCCCCCATTTACTTTATAGGCAGCACCAGTTTCAACTTCACCAGATAGGACCGTTTTACCAGTTTTCACCTTCACCATCGTCATCGTCGCCCACTTGGGTAGTCTCAGAGCAGACTTAGGATCAGTATCAGTATAGGACCAGTTCAGCAATCGTTTCAGTATAGGAAATCCCAGTGCGGATTATAGGATAAGTTTTTGACATCAGACAGGATCGTTTTCAGCCCAGTACCGTTCGCCCCCAGTTTCTGTATCAGCCCGTCCAGTTTAGGATCAGTTTCAGCCAGTTTCAGCACCTCGTTCACGTTTATTCGATCGACCAGCATGTTTATTCCCAGCATCGCCCGTCCCTCGATCTATTGCCGTATCGCTCAGGCATTTCCCTCTCGTTTCCCCACTCATATTAACATCTCGAGCACATTTTCTCGAGTCTCATTCTCCGTTTCCGTTTCAGAATATGGTTTCTTGATATTCACGTCATATCAGGCACCATTCCCTCTCGTTCTACGAGACCTCACGACTTACAGTCATTCTTTCAATTCCTCGACACTCACGTCGTATTATCTGCTTGACTGCATAGTCCAAGCATATCTTCGCACCATTAAAGCTTTGATTTACTGCACGGAGGTGCCCCGAACCCACTCGCACACACAATCATCCTAGTATTGCCATGTTCACATGTTTATTCTCCATACTCCACCCGAGTTTGGTTTTGCCATTGCCACGGAAGTCTAGGTTCATCACCGACTTGAGATGGGAGGGGCGAACCTGGACTCAGAACAATCAAACATGTTTCGCATGCTCAAAGTATGGCAAGAAGTTCCAGCCAGGGTAGCAGAACCTGATGCTGAGCCACTGACTGATGATGAGCTGCATTATCTCCAACGACAGCTGTCTTTGAAGAAAGCGGAAGTGTACCTGAAATGCCAATAGATGAATATTGTGCTGCTTTACAATATTAGCCTGACAGTTTCAAATACCCATTGAACAAAACTACGAGCATATTGTTAGGAGTGTCCACCCCTTTTGTATTGGATCCACGATGTCCTCATCAACCATGTCAGAGGTCATAAAGGCTGCTATCTTATGGGGACACACCCTCCCTGGGTATGTCCTGTTGACTGATAAAGCCCCATGAATTTGACCTATGCCTTGTAGATCAATAGGGCGATTCCGAGCCATCCCTTCCATTGAGGACGACATCCTGCCCAACCTGACGTTCACTCTGCATCCCGACCATGGATCGGCACCCAAAGAGTACCAATGTTTACTTGACGGACTGAAGCATGCGCTGTTCACGTACCTACTCACTACCGGACATCCGGATCCCAAGTGGAACAATGCTGTCGCCTACCCGCCCGGTGTGCATATCATGGAATGGACATCGCTGCGCTATGAGATGCTGTATGCCGCCGCTTTTCCTCACAGGAATCCTGGGAGCAGCTCAAAGATCCACGTGTGTCATTTTTGTAGTCCGTCCTCACTCAATGACTGATCAATGGCCATAGTTCTTTTGCCGAGTGTGGAGCGAAAGACTGGTGTGTCAAATTTAGTTGCAGAAGCTTCATATCTCTGGAAACTGACTGTGTGGCTATAGCCTGAGAATGTCGTGCGACTGACATTCCTGCCTGCAAAGAGCAATCAAGTCAGCGGCTGTATCATCAACATTGATTATGAACTGTCAGAAGCCTTGGAGGCTATGGCGTATATGGACATGGACACCTTTTTGCATGAGCTTGAACTATCAGGTCTTGTTGAGAGCTTGGGGGAAGAATATGACCTGTGTCACGACTGGATTCATGCTGAACTTCTTACAGCTATTAGTGACAGCGCAGAAGGCCTTTTAGATGGTGACCTGTTAGATGAGGCTGGGATCCAGCTAGAATGAGAGGGTCATCGAAATAGAAATCATTATACCGACATTGCCTTGCATAATTTCCACTAAACATCATCTTGGCGAGTCACATCACACTTATTGGTCAGTCACATCACACCTACTGGTCAGTCACATCATACCTCCTGGTCAGTCACGTCACAGTGGTTGGATCTGGGAGCTGGAACCCTTCAGCCTTCAGACACAATCTATATGCGAGTCCGGTCACACTTGTAATTCAGGTCAGCGCTTGATACATTATTGATCATTTCCTGTCGATGTACGGTAAAGGTCAACCATGGCGGTGAGCTATGATGGCATTGAGTGTCTGCAAGGCATGAATCCAGAGTACACGGTGGCCTGCATCAGTGTCATCTCCCATTCCAGGACTGGCAGCAATGGTGTGATCAAGTATGTCAACCTCCTCTGGTGTCAGGGGACAGTTGGGAGGCTCGCAAGGTACATAGGCCAAAGATTCTGCAGGGACTGATAACACTGGTGAGCAAGGGGCCACGACCAAATCAAATATAGCTGATATAATACACTCACAGTCCTGGGGCAAGGGTGCGTTCGCTCTGCCATCATCCAAGTGTGCAAGGATGTCAGGAGTGAGTGCATGATGATGCTGTTGCAGAAGGGTGAGTATGTTGTGGTTAACACCCATGTTCGGCATGGCACCAAATGGATCCACACGACAGGGGTCGGTGGGTGCAACATGTTCCAGGCCTCAC
Source organism: Armillaria mellea (assembly GCA_030407055.1). Classification (NCBI taxonomy): domain Eukaryota; kingdom Fungi; phylum Basidiomycota; class Agaricomycetes; order Agaricales; family Physalacriaceae; genus Armillaria; species Armillaria mellea. The sequence goes on from JAUDZF010000073.1 coordinate 42,170, forward strand.
ATCTCATCCATTAGCTGACTTTTGATCCACATGTTGTATGGTGATTCTGGACGCTTGCCCTCCAATGGAATCTTGTGATTGTTCCATTCAGCCACCCAAAGTTGGGCATGCTCATTGATCTTTGCAAGGAAGAGGCACTGAAGTAGCCAGATGTGGGCAGAGTCATCGTGGTCAAGTCTGTAGCTACCTTCCAGCTCCATGAAGACGTCATACCAATGGTCGCACCAGCTCCTTGATGTCTCCACCCACATACGTTCTGCTCGGGTATTGTGGATGGATCTGTGAAAGGCGCAGTTGCACAGATGGCCTTCTTCAGAGACAAGATGTACTCACCGTCCCCAGATGTAAGGCTTGCTTAACAGCCCCCTGTAATTCTCTATCCACTGTGCAGTATACAGATTCTCGACACCATGGTCACCACGTATACGCATTGGAACACCCCACCAAAATGTTGCATCCAAAAAGACCATCAAGACAATGTATGGCCGGTTCGAATTGCTCGCCCTGATGTTCATGACCACCCTTGTTTTGCCATCAACAAAGATATGAAGGACTATCTTCCATCGGATGAGCCCTGTTCGAATATGTCAGTAGATTGTTGCGATGAAGCTAACAGGGATAGAGGAACAGGTTCGACTCACAGTGATTACCATCATGGTGCCAAAGGGAATTCGCACCAGCTGTCTCGTAGTTCCTTCTGGCAATCAGTCGCTGCCCAAAAGTTTGGTTGGGACCGTGGATGCGTTTCTTTGCCCCTGCAATGCGTTGTCTGCAAATGCGATGACCAAGGCGATCGAGCACGTCCTTGATCTGGCCTTGTCCATACCCTGGACAATGAACTAAGATACCATCGATCAGTTTATCCAGGTCGTTGTCAGAGATGTTGGACATTGCTGGTCGAGTGGGGGTGTGTATCGTGTGGGCTTGCCCGTTGGCATCAACCACCATCTGGAAAGGTGCATGCCCATGGTCCTTCAGGCCTTCATCCTGCTGATGCCGAGTGATTGCGTGTGGGTGGGTGCCGAAGAGGTCATCGATCCGCGCAGACGAGCGGTGCATTTGGGTGAGCAAGGCAAGTATTGTCGGATTAATATTTGCATGAGGTTGGCCTTTCCTCCCAGTGTACACCCTGGATTTGCAGCGTAGCAATGGTGCATGTCTGGGTGGATTGTTCAGGATCAAGAGTGCCCCCCTCAGAATCTGCGGCCGCCTGAAGATCCTGGCCTAGTAATATACAATTTTTTGATGTAGATAGATAGAGTACTGTGCCTAAGGGCAAAAAGTAAATAAAATTTCTTGATGGTTGAACTATAGTGATGAAAGGAAGAGTTGAAGCCAAGAAATAGTCTGACAGATTTCATTCCCAATTAGGAAGTGAATTTGCAATAGTTTTCCAAAATCAAATTTGAAATTGGGGAATTGGAATCTGATGGAGGCTGATGGGCAAGGAATCAAGAAGGGATAGGTATAGGCTTGGATGTAGCCTTGTGAATGGTGACCTTGGAGAGTGGTCCTGGTTTGTCTAGGTATCGACGGTGGAAGTCTTCAATGTAGTCTTCTATGGAGAATTCTGTGGCAGGAATCCAAGCAAATTCTTCATCAGTACCTTCATAACCCAACCATTGAATGTGATAGAGAAGGGGGCATCAGAACCAACAGTCAAGTTTAGAGTCGAGAATTTGTGCGATTTCATACTGTTCTTCACCATCAACTTTGACTGGAGGTGGAGGTGGTTGGGTACAATTAGAAATGGTATTGGTTTCCATGGGTTCCAATTGAGAGACATGAAATACGGGATGAATGGAATGGAGATCCATGGAAAGCTTGAGAGTGAAGGAATAGGATCCAGGCTGAGCAATGATATCAAACAGTCCAAGGAATTTCTCAGAGAATTTCACAGTAGGGCAAGTAGTCCTGATGTGTTTAGCACTGAGGTAGACTTTATCACCTACTTTGAAATCCAGGGCCAGAGACCATCACTTGTCGGCTTGGAATTTGTAGCGAGACTGAGCAAGAGTGATTTCATCATGTAGGAATTGGTGAAGATCATCAAGGTTGACTATGAAATCACAGGCCAAAGTGGAGGCGATATTGCATTCAGGGTATACTGTGATGTTAGGATGGTATCCCTTATTAGTGAAGAATGGAGAAATTCCAGTGGAAGCATTAGGAGCATTGTTGTATGTGAATTCGGCAATGGGTAGTAAGGTATCCCAATTGTCTTGTTGGTAAGAACAATAGATACAAATGTACTGTTCAAGGGTTTGGTTAGCATGTTCAGTCTGTCTGTCGGCTTCTGGGTGATAACCAGAAGTAAAGTGAAGTTCCATATCAAGGGCCTTTGCAAGGGCACAAGTGAATTGGGAGACAAATTCGGAGCTGCGGTTGGAAGTAATGTGATTAGGAACACTGTGTTTGGAAAATACATGGGTAATAAATAGTTGGGCGAGTTCCGTGGAGTTAATGGTATCATGAGTGGGGGTGGAAATGGCTTGTTTGCTTGCACGGTCAATAACAACCAGAATAGTGGTGAATTCATCAGACTCCGGGAGTTGTTCAACGAAATCCATGGAGATGGAATCCTATGGACGCTCTGGTACAGGCAAGGGTTTGAGTAAGCCAAAAGGGTGGTGTCTAGGTGTTTTGTTACAACCACAAGTAGTGCAGGATTTGACATAGTGGCAAAAAAATTCATGCATTTGTGGCCAGGTATAATTCCATCAGACTAGTTTGAGTGTCTGATTTTGACCGAAATGACCTGTCAAGATATGGTCGTGATTGTTTTGTAGGACACAAAGATGGAGGTCCATGGAGTCTGGGATGTAAATGCAATTGTCAAGACAGAGTATTCCTGACTTGTCCATGGACCACTGGGAGGAATTGGAAGGGGAAGAAGCGAGATGAAAACCTTCAGTTGCCATGGAATCCATGGGCTGTGCTTGTTTGATATCAGAATGTAACTGATCAACATCCATAATAGCACTAGCACAGAGTATGGGACCTTCAAGAAAAGTAGTGTGGAAAGAAGCAGAGAGTTGTTCTTGAGTAAATACAGGACAGAAATTATGAGGATTAACTTGAGCATATTGGCTATCCCCCTCTTTAGGGTAGACGTCCCATTGTCTAGTGAGTGCACCTGGTTTCCCACCAAGTCTACCTGGTCAGAACCAGATTACTAGGTTGAACTGAGAAAGGTATTTGGACCAACGGACTTGTTGTCTGGTAAGGATCTTGGTAGTAGAGAAATACTCAAGGTTCTTATGGTCGATAACAACATCGATGGATTCTGCGGAGCCTTCAAGGTAATGACACCAATATTTAAAGGCTTCAAAGATGGCTAGAAGCTCTTTATCATGGGTATTGTAGTTAAGCTCAGCTCTGTGGAGACTGTGGGACAAGAAGGAAATAGGATGGATCTCACCATCCTCAAGGTGAATAGAGAGGATGGCAGCAATAGCATAGTTGGAAGCATCAGTTTCCATGACAAGTTGATGGTCAGGAATCTAATGGATAAGGATAGGGGCATGAGTGAAAGCCTGTTTCAGCTCATTGAATGCAGCTAAGCACTTGTTGTCAAAATTCCACAGAATACCTTTGCATGTAAGATGTGTTAAGGGCAACACAATCTCACTGTATTCATGGATAAAACAGTGGTAGAAATTAGCGAAACCAAGAAATGATTGGATATCTTTGACCTTCTGTGGGACTGGCCAGTCCACAATGGCTTTAACTTTGTCTTCAGCCATGTGTAAGCCTTCAGGAGAGAGGATGTAGCCTAGATATTCCACAGAATCCCAATGAAATTTGCATTTGGAATCTTTGCAGTAGAGCCTGTTGGCTCAGAGTCTGCATAGGACCTCACAAACATGTTTTTGGTGTTCCATGGGATTGTCAGAGTAGATGAAGATATCATCAAGGTAGATGACAATGGAAATGTCAAGCATATTGGAAAAGATGTCATTGAAAAAGCATTGGAAGGCCATGGGAGCATTGGTAAGACCAAATGGCATAACATGCTATTCAAAAGAACCATAGCAGGTGTGGAATGCAGTTTTCCATTCATCTCCTTTGGCAATATGGACTAGATGGTAGGCATGGCAGAGGTCGAGTTTAGTATACAAGCGTGCAGAACATGTGGAGTCAAGAAGGTCAGAAATGAGAGGAAGTGGGTATCTGTCTTTTTTTTGTGATCTTATTCAGACCACAGAAATTGACACAGAGTCGGAGTTCACCAGTCTTCTTTTTGATGAAGAGTACTGGAGCTCCATGGGGAGAGTGTGTAGGGGAAATAAAGCCATTGCAAACATTATCGTCAATAAATTTGTGTAAGGCTTTGAGTTCAGATTCTGAGAGGGAATAGATAGGACCAAGCAGAGGTGAAGTACCTTCTTCAAGGCTGATCTTGAGATTGTAAGGGCGATGCACAGGGAGTTTCTTGGAGAGGAAGTCACTGAATACATTGGCAAAGTCATGATATTTGTCAGGCACTTCAGATAGATCCGGTGGAACCGTGGAAGCAGCCTGGCCACTAACACTTGGCAGAGAAGGTTGGAGTGTGAACTGTTGTGCACCCTCCTCTGCACAAGCTCATACAAAAGCAGCTGCAGAAATAATTGAGATCTTGGGTGCCACCAATGCAGCAAATGAGGGAATGGAAGGGTAGGAATAGATAGGCTCATAAGGTGGTGGAGTTCATCGGGATCTCGAAGGAGGTTTGGAGGATGGAACAGGACCTGAAGGGTCCATGTGAGCTGAGACTGGAGGGTCAGCAGCCATGGGAATGTCTGAGGCAAGACTGGAAGGGTCTATGCGAGCTTGGGCTGAAGCACCAGAAGCCACGAAGGAAGACGCATCATATAACTTTGAATGGAAAGTGATACTGTGTTCTACCCAGTCAATCAACAGATTGTAGCAGGAGAGCCAGTTGTATCCCAGGACAATATTACAGGATGAATCGAGACGTGTGACATAGAAGTCGATGGGAATAATATCTCCCAATGGAAATCGTATAGTGAGAGTAATGGATTGGGAAATGTGAGATCCGGCAGAGCCATCAAGAAGCCGAAGTTGGACAGGAGGGATGGATTTGGTAGGGAGATCATGGTCCTCAACAAATTTCAAGTCAATGAAACAATGACTAGAACCAGAATCAATGAGTGCTAGAAAATGAAGGATGATAGATATGGAACTGCCATTGGGCTCCGATCCAGAGCTGACTTTGGAAGACAAGAATACAGTGAGTGAATGATTGGAAAGAGCAGCAGCATTGAGGGTGATGATCTCCATGGTGCAATGACAGTCAACACAACCCTGTCCTTGCACAGAGGAAGCAGGGCTGCTCTCTATTTTTCTGATTCTGATGGAGTTGAATCAGTAGATGCAGGAGGCTCAGAAACCTCAGCAGCATGGCCACATGTGGAAGCCGTGGCCTTGCCCTGGTTGCAGTCCTTGGTCTTGTGCTTATTACTACAGAACATGCAAAGGTTGTTCATGTGGCAGCATTCCTTTTCCTCAGGTGTGAGCTTGCCAACCTTGCCTAGCTTGTCAGCATAGGGCTTCTTGGCAGTGCTGGAGGAATTGGAGGAAGTGGATGAAGGGAAACTCGCAGAGCCTGAGTTAGAGGACCTTGGTGCTGTGGAATTGTACAAAGAGCTCAAGTTAGAACCTGAACCCTTAGGTTTGGAAGAGGAGGAGGAGGATGAGGGTTTATCACAGTTTTTGCCTACAATTTTGGTCTTCCGAGTCCAATACTGTATGTCAAGTTCCTGTGCTAGAGTCTGCATGTCATGAAGGTTATTAGGCTGACCATGGTGAGCCATATCATCCTTAATCCAGGTACAAAGTCCGCAGTAGAAAGCATGGCAGAGGGAATTGTTACCATAGCCTATGACAGCAGCATACTAGTTGAACCGGACTATATACTTCATAATCTGATCTCCATCGTGCATGCAAAGATTTTCAAGTTCATCTTCAGCATCTCCAATGGCATTGAATAGACCAAAGTTAGTCTGGAGTTCCAAAAGGAAAGCAGCATAGGAGTATGCCCAAGCAGGAGGGTTGGTGTGGTTGGGATTGAGGATATCTGGTTCAAACCAGTCGAGGGCCACACCAGAGAGGAAGGAGATGGTGTAGTTGACTTTAGCAGTTTCCACACAGAAAGTGTCTGGCCTGTCATTAAAGTTCAACTGGAGGAAAATGATGAATGCCTTCAATTTCCATGGGTCTGAGCCATTGAAGACATCAGGTTCCTTGACTTTGGTATGGACTGGCCATGGAGGAGAGTTGTTTACCTGATTGCTGAGACCTCGGAGGAGATTTATGAAGTTGAGCATCAGGTGGGCATCATCATTGTTAAGAGTAGGGAGATTACCTCCAGGTCCACCTGGTCCTCCAGGGCTGCCTGGATTAGGTGGACCACCAGAAGGGTGATTGGGACCCTGCAACTGGCACTGGGTGCAATTGCTATGGGTGTCAGGTTCATCATCAGAGTTGTCATCATTGTTGCTGTTGTCTCCTTCATCAACAGGGAAGAGAGACTTAGGTTGAGTGACCAGAGTCTATAGAGGGTCATTCTGATATTTGCCCCAGCCATTGGAAACAGCATGGTTGGCGACAAATAGATTTGGAGTCATGGTATCTGATTGATGAGCAGTAAAACTGCTGTGCATGTAGGTTTCCCTATGGGAGTGATTGGTGGTAGCGGAGTCTGTGCCAAAGAGATTAGAGTCTCCTTTGGACGTGGAGGCAGGGATATCATTCATGGTGAAATGAGGTGGGATCGTGTCTAAGGTGGACTGTCCAGTATAGGGTGGTTGTGTGGTTGTGCTAGACATGTCTAAAATTTCGACTCAAAGGTTTGAGTTCAAATATACTGTTAGGATCATGCCAATAGAAGAGAGAATGAATGCATGCTGATGGTGTCCATGGGGTGCATGGGCTTGGTGAAGCTATTAGCAATGTCACCCTTGGGTCAAAGCCCTAAGATAGATTATGGATGGAGTCCATGGGATGAAGATGAGTAGGATGAAGACAAAGTCAATGGAGTCGTAATCCGTGGACTTGTAGCAAGAGATAGATTAGGCTTGAAGGCCAAAGTGAGAACAAGAGTATTGGGCTAAACCAAGTTGATATTTGAACTAAGGTATGTACAAGTAATTCTACAGTTTATATACTGGAGCAGAGTCTGTGGATCGGACTCTAGAATGTTATGGACATGGCTAAAAGATAATAAGTCTGGAATATTCTGTATCTAGAGGAGTTGAGGATTCTGTGGAATCCAATATAACACCTACTCAGTACCATAACAGATTCTAGGTGTGATAAATGAATATGTGAAATTAGTAGGTGAAATAGAGATGAGATATGAAATAGAAACCGGGGTTTGGAATTTGACATGATCTGATAAGTAGGTTGGAGCTGTTGGGGTTGGCTAAGGTTGATGTGCATCGGAGTCTGTGGCATGCTCGTTACAGTGTTGCTATTGCCACAGAAGTCTAGGCTTAACAACAGGTGACCCATAATCATACCATCTGCCTTCTACCCACAGATGGATGGACAGACAGAACAAGTGAACCAAGAACTCAAGGGATACTTCAGACTCCTCATCAATTATCAACAAACCAACTGGAGTAAATGGCTACCAATTTCTGAGTTTGCACACAACAATTGCATTCACTTTGCCACTGGCAAAGCCTCTTCATGGTCCTATACAGCCATAACCCATGTCTAATATCAGATTCTGTCAGACCCTCCTCATTTTTGAACTCAGCAGCTCAGAACTTCATGGAATCCATGGCAAAAGTACACAAACAAACCCAGCTGACACTGAAAAAGGCTGTGGAACAAATGAAAGTCCAATATGACAGAAGAAAATGCATAGCAATCAAATACAAAGTCAGAGACTGTATCTGGCTGGATACTACCAACCTTCACCTACCCTGACCCAAGAAGAAGCTTGATGACAAATGAGTTGGACCCTTCTTAATCCTTGACAAAGCCAGAGCATCAGCATACAAACTAAAGCTTCCACCCCAGTAGAAGATACATCCAGGATTCAATAAGAAACTCCTATCTCCATACATGCTGCCATTATTCTCCAACCAACAACAACCACCACCACCTCCACCTGACCTCATCAATGATGAAGAATATGAGGTGGAGGAGATACTTGACTCCCAAACATGAAGGGTTTAGGGAAAAAGTGGATAATGATCCAAAGATGTCACCAATTACTTCATTAAATGGAAAGAATGAACCTGGGAACATAACTCATGGGTATGAGAGACAGAAATGGAACATATGCAGGAAGTGATCCAGGAGTATGAAGACAAGATCCAGCAAGCCAAATGAGTTGACATAGCCAAAATTGTAACTAACAATCCCATCAAAGCTGTCACAATGATTCTCAACCATGAATATCAGGATGGTGTTGTCTACTACAAGGCCCAATGACAGGATGGATTTCAGAAATGGATCAAAAACCCTAATGAATGCCTGTGGAAGGACCTTATAGAAGAATACTGGAATAATGATGTTGCTCACCAGCTTAACACTCCCAAAGAGGAACCTTGACAGTCAGGATAACTGTCTTAACAAGGGGGTAATATTATGATTTTTCTGCTTATCTTATCTTATCTGATGCTTATCACTATTATATCTTATCTTAAGCACCTAGTTATGATTACCATGACTATAACAGATATTCTCAGCACTTGTATAATGGACTACTACAGTGTGTGACTATCAGCCACCAGACTCATTGTTCTTTTTGTTTCATGCACAACTACTACAGACACCATTCTATTCTTAGCATTCTAATTTTCATATATAAGTAGCATACCTCTCACTGTAGTAACCTCAGCTTCAAGCTAAAGTTTATCTATACCACATTTCACTCTCAAACAAGCTCAACTAAGTCCTTAGTCCTCCTTTATCCAAGCCTTAGACACCTCAGTCATTCCTCTAGTGATTGTCTGAATGCAAAACAGTCAAGGTCTAGACTATGTCTCTGGTCATGTGAAATCTGGGTCTAACACCCAGCATGATTGCATTGAGACTACAGACCCACTATCAATCACAGAGCTTACATCAGAGCAAGCAAGTTGAAGCAACTCACCCTTTAGTACCAGAACCTCCAATGAGATAGAAGTACTTGCAAGGTTTCAGTATCTTGGTCAATTGCCTCTTTGTTTTGATGCACTTCATGATTTCATCAAGAAGAATGAGCTGAGATACCCCACATATCTTGCTGTCATCTATCTCATGTATCAGCAAATGCTGTCTGTGCAAAGAGCCAAGAAAATGCACCAAGTGACAGCAAGTTCACAGGGCTGTTGTTTAGGGTGTTATCAGCCATTGATGAACAAGATTCTAAAGATATCAGATTAGCAAACATGGCTTCCACAAACTGAAGGCAGCTGCACCTTTCAATATAGGTTGGATAGCTAAATGCTTTCATATAAATTGTGATAAGAGGACAAGATGTCATGGGAAGCACATGGTGATTTGTACATTGCTGTAAAGGGATCATAGAGGAATCCATGCTCCAGAACCTCATATATGGAATACAAGACTGGTATGCTCTATTTTAAATAGATTTGTGTCTTAATACCTTAGATACCACTATATTTTCCATAATATCATGTTCATAGTTCAGGAAGTTAGCAATTCCCTGGTCCCAAAGCTCCTTTTGTCAAAGAGCATTCTAGACCTTGGAGTGGACTTTGGTAGTTGTTGGCATGATGAGTGTGTGGAAGTGCTCAGGTTGGAGGACTATGATGTCATCATTATCCCCTTTGCCCTGGTCATGGTTATCCCATCAAGAGAGAAGGTCTGCTTTCTCGTTGGCAGTGCCTAGTTGATGATGAAGAATGAAGTGATATTCCATGAGTTCCATTACCCAGTGGGCTCGGTGTCAGTTTAGCTTCTGGGGTTTTTGGAAATATTGGAGATTTTGGTGATCTGTCCATATTTCTACATTTTCAGCAGCATCCATTAGATAGTGCCTCTATTCAGATAGGGTGAGCATGATGGTAAGCAGTTTCTTGTCATAGATCTCATAGTTGTGTTCTGTGACCATAAGGGTCTTGGACATGAATGCAACCAGTTGCCACTTTCCTTCTTGCTGCTGACTGAGAATGGCACCTATAGCTCCATCGCTCGAGTTGGCCTCCACTTTGAATTGTCCTTTCTCTGTCAGGATAGCCAAGATTACATCTTCTGCCATCTGCTTCTTTAACTGCTGGAACACCTGGTTTTGGGCTGTTCCCTACATCCAGGCCACATTGCCTATTAGTTGGGTAAGTTAAGTGATCAGACAATTTTAGAGTAGTCACAGATGAACTTCTGGTAGAAGTTGGTGAACCTGAGAAATGACTGCAGTTCCTTTTTCTTAGTGGGTGTTGGCCACTCAGTAATGCCAGCAACCTTGACTTGGTCCATACATACTGAGTTCTGGCTGATGATGACCCCTAGGTACTCAGTTTTTAGTACCTCAAACTTGCATTTCTTGGCTTTGAGGAACAGTTTGTTTTCCCATAAGTGTTGAAGTATGCATCATACAATTTGGCAGTGTTCATGCAAATCTTTGGTGAAGATAAGGATGTCATCAAGGTAAATAGTGACTTTTTCTTCGGCAATCAGGTCTTTGAATATATTGTTCATCATCCACTGGAATGTGGCAGGTGAATTGGTGAGGCTGAAGAACATAATGGTGGGTTCAAACAGTCCACAATTTGTTCAGAACGCAGCCTTTTCATCTCCTTCTTTGATTTGGATGTTGTTGTAACCCCAGTGAATGTCGAGCTTGGTGAAGTACTTTGCTCTCTGGAGTTTTGAAATGAGTTTGGAAATGAGTGGAAGGGGATAGCAGTTTTTGATCATCATCTCATTCAGTTTTTGGTAGTCCTGTATAGGATGAAGTGAGCCATCCTTCTTTTTGACAAAAAAGAAGGGTGAGGTGAAAGGGGACTTGGAGGGAGAGATTCATCCTGTTTCCAGGTTTTCATCAAGGAACTTGTTGAGCTGCTCTTGTTCATTCCAGTTCAGGGGGTATACCTTATGATCAAGCATTGACTTGGCATTGGGGATAAGCTTGATAGCATGGTTCCATGGTTTTTGGTCAGAGAGTTCATCAAAGTTTTCTTTTGAAAACAGGTCACAGTATGAATGATAGTGTTTGGGTACCATCTCTTCAAAGGTCTTCTTTGGCTTGGACTGCTAAGTCATTGGCATGGTGGACCATGCAGATGACAAGTTCTTCCTATATGTTAATGGTAAGGATGGTTTCTCCTTCTTTGAGTTCTTCATCCCACCAGTTGTCAGGGTCTGTGTTGGGGAGTGGAAAGGGGTTCTTTGTGCATTGGCAGTGTCTGAAGATGATTATGCCCATCTTCCAGTTGATTATGGGGTTATAGTGTTTGAGCCAGTCATAGCTGAGGTAAAGATCTTTTAAGCCAAGGTCAGTGACTGCTAGGTCAATGCATTTGCTGTGTTCTCCAATGGTAAGGTGGAGCTTGATGAATTCAGTGATGTCACCTGCCTTATTGTGGGTTCCATCAGCATTATAGATGGGGATAGAGGCAGCTGCTTTCTTAGTGTCAATCTGATGGTTTTGGATATAGGATCAATTTATGAAACTGCCAGTACAGCCACTGTCAAGTAGGGCTTAGACAGAAAGAGTCTGTATATTGATAGCAGTCTTGAGTTGGATGTTGAGTATGAAGTCCTACCTGGTGACTTTGGTGCCTTGTATGTAATAAATCAGTTGTTGGAGTTTATATAGCTCCTCCAGTGCTACCTCACCTCCCTGCTTCAGGCTGTTGATCAAATCACCAATGATCTTGCTGACTTGGTCTTGGTGGACCTAGCAGTGGAGGATGGTCTTGGCTTTGCTTTCAGTGTGAGCTTCACAGATCGCATGTAGGGTCCATTCAGCCATGAAGGGCTTGAGCCATCTGTCCTCACATGGGTGGAATTGGTATAGGAGGGGAGAGGTAAAAAGGTTGTAACCCTTTGCATCTTCCTTCTCCTGAGCAGCACTCTCCTTTCTCTGCTTGGCCCACTATTGCTGGTAGGCTGTGTCATCTTCCTCATCTAGGACTTCTATCATGGTAACATCCAGCCCCCTTTTTACTGCCTAGACACCAGCAGGTCCTGTTCCTGCAGCTTTCTGGTCATCCTTAGCTGGTCATGTGTTTTCATTGGGGTGGACTGGGGGTGCAACAGGAGGATACCTACATCTGTTCTGTACATTGGGGCCATCCCTTCAAAGGACAGAAGGTTCACCCAGGCCCATTGTGTTCTTGTTGCATTGATTGGAGTCACCATTCATGTCTGATGCCAGGCGACAGGTAGGGCTGTGCTCTGCTTCCCCAGTGCTCCCAACACAGTGATTCAGTTGTTTCTGGATGGGGTTGCCCTTTAGTGCAACTTCATGAGGTCACTTTACAGAGCCTTTTCCCTTGCAGATAGTTATGCTCTGATTAGCCAGTTCTGCAGAGGCATCTCCCCCAGAGGATTCACATGTAGACAATTCCCATATTAGGGGATCTGGCAAGTCATTCTTTGGGAGACTCTCTGCCAACTCTCTGGCTGGGGAGTCTTTTCTCTGTTTAGCATTAGAGGTGTCAACCTCATCAGTGCTTGAGTTCATGTCACTCAATTTCACTAGAGTGGCATAGCAGTTTGATTCTTTTACTGGTTTGCTAGTCATGCTGGAGACATTTAAAGCAGGTATATTTGAGTGCACAGTAGATAAAACAGGGGTTGTAACTAAAAAGGTATCATAAGTCTGGCCAGCAGAAGACAAGATCACACTAGTACTTGAGGAGGTCATCAAAGGGAAATTGAGCCCTTGACAACCTAATCTTTTATCTCCTTCACCTTTGAGTCAGTCTGTGGTTCCTGCTCAGTAACTTCTACTGAGTGAATGTCCTTGTGCTCCTTTCTCTCAGGGCAGTCCTTCAACATATGCCTCTTCTCCTTGCATCAATAATATCTTCCTTCCTTCCTCAATTGGTCTATCTCCATCGCCTGGCCCTGTTCTCTGCATGTTGTCCACCTTTCAGTGCCTGCATCCCTAGTGGTAGTCCCACTCTGTCCTGACAGCTTGGCCAGTGTGGAACTTGTGGCCTCAGCAGGTTTGCTGGGGCTTAGATTGTTGTCAGTTGTTGTTGCAGCAGTCCTTGGAACATCCTAGCATTTGGTCAAAGATCAACTGCTTTTGTCAATCTATGTAGAGTTGGGGGACATGTTCCTTCCATTTGGGGTATGTCTCGGGAACTCAGAGTCCTTGGTTTGCAATGGTATGGGCATAACTTTTGGGGATTCCCCAACATACTGCAGTGATCATCTTTCCTCACTCTCCTTTATCATCTCAGAGTCTGGCAAGTTTTGCCTGGACTTCAAGGTCTTGGAAGAAGATGACAGCTGGCCTATTTCCCATTCAGATTTTCATTATTCATTTTTTATGGAGTTGTTCTATTGCAGGGTCAGAGAACTGAGTCCAAATAAGCCTGCAGAACTTATTCCAGTTTGGGTATCAAGTTTGTTAGGCTTGTTCATGGTAGAATTCAGGTCTCTTGTATACCCACCAGTCTTTCACCTTGTCTTTGAAAAGCAAGGTCATGAATTGGATTTTCTGAGAGAGGTAGGGGAAGTAGATATCAAACAATGTGAAGTATGAGCTGCAGTTGCTAATGAATCTTTTGATGTCAGTGCAGTCTCCTGCAAACTTGTCCAGGACCTGATGGGTCATAGGTTTGACTTGGAGAAAGGGGGCATGGTCTGGCATGATGCCTACAGGTGGGGGGTTAGGTGGATAGCCTGGTACATAGGGTGGTTGTGGTATCAACCATCTGCTGCCATCACTACTTGAGGGGGAGGAAGGTGGTCAGTATTTGTTCATCCTGTCTTCCAGATCTCAGATCTGCTGGTTGACATGGGTGCCATGTTGTCTCCACCTATTGACTTTAGCTATTATGCTCCTAAGCTGTTCTTCTGTGAGTGGTATCAGTTTTGGGGGTTAATCCTGGGGTTTGAGATGTATCAAGTGTATAGAAGAGTCTTCAGACATTGCACTCTCAGGAAGAGGTATATCGGCTTCCCCAGCAGCAGTGAATAGTCAGCTAGTTCCTTGTTTAGGGTGATAGCTGTGTTGCCAAATTCAGCTTGTTGATATTAGTAGTCAAGCAGGTGGGGAGTTGCACAGGGGTTCAGGGAGGAGTATGCCATCTAGTATTTGGAGGTCATAAGAGGAATGAGGTGTATTGGGGCCATACATGTTGGCCCTGCTAAAGGTTTCTAGATCATACATAAAATTGTTAAAATTATTAAAAAACCCTGCCCTAGTAGTGAGCAGTTTCCTAGTTCTGCCACACCATGTGTCTCCTGGCCAAGTTCCCAAGCTCTCATTCCAACTCTGCCTGTTCCTCTGCAGTGCAGGATCATAAGTTTGCAATTCTATGTCTGGCTTCTGGGCTCAGGATGGTCCATCATTGTAGGGCAATGATCTGCCTATTGGTACAGTGTTCAGAGGGTGGACCCAGTGATGTGCTTGGTAACAAGCAGCACACAAATGAAACAAAGTGTCTAGATCATCAATCTAGGTACTAAATCACACACACATATATATATATAATCACCAATATTTAAGTTCAAGGATGAGTATGATAAAAGTACTTGTAGTGTACTTAGATAGCGATAATCAATTGTGTTTGTTCAAAGGTAACTTCAATTCAATTCTAGAGGTGTCTACACAAGATACACTGATCACGGTAGTGAGGTATATGAATATGGGGTGGTAGATATAGTAATAAGTTGTTCAGACTTGAATTGACTTCATCAATGAGAGCTTTTTAAGGCTTGACTAGTGAACACTTCAACAACAAACAATCAAAGACCTAGATGGTCTACAAGGAGCCCTTGACTCAATGACAATACAAGCACATAGACTTGCAGCAAAGAACCAAAGTTCTACAAAGAGTCCTTGACTCTAGATTTCCCTGACTCTTTAACTGTTCAAACTTAAAGTGTTCAATGGCTTATTTAACTTCAACTAGACAATGTCTTCTGTCTGTGGTTGACTGGGTATGTCTAGATCACTTTAATGGGCTTGGGAGCACAAGGCCTTTGTATGTGGAGTAGTTTTAGGAACTAGCAAAGTGCAAATGTGGAGACAACCCTTATTCCTACTTAGTTCTTCTAGATTACTGTAGCTGCCCTTTTGGGTTGACTTGGTAAACTTAAATTCACTTCAGTCAAGGATATGCACTTTTAAAATCAGTGATTGATTAGGTAGCTATAAGGCCACTAGCACAAACATGGGGGAATGCTTTCCTACCATTATGCATCTAGTTGCTGCTAATTTATATGATTCATAGTCTAAGTATAGGAGCTTGTATCTAAATAAATATGGTATGAGCTTTGGGTATCAATACAAATGATGAGTAATTAAACTTACAAGGATTGCATGATTCCATTGTTTCTATTCAGTTAGATGGAATAGCTATGGTTATTCTATTGATAAGGGTTCCTTTGTGGTCCATAGGAACCCCTTCACAGCAGAGGCCAGTTCATTTTAGCTGATAAAAAACAAAACCTTAAAAGGTTTTGATTTACCAAAGTGTTTGTCGGTCCTAAAAAGGCCATCAGTAAAATGGTATGAAAAATGTTTCTGTTATGATTTTTCCATTTATCTTATCTTATCAGATGCTTATCACCTATCTTATCACTCAAAGCACCTACACCATGCCTTTACCAAACCTTCCACAGCTGGACTGCTGCATCTCACCAATGCAGGACATTTACCACATGTACAATGGACTCTATTTGCTATTATTAGACAGACTCAGAAACCTATATAAGTAGCACAGTTCTCACTGTAATACTTCAGCTTCGAACTACAGTTTATCTATACCAAACATCTCTCTCTACTGAGCCAAGCTCTAAGCAGCCTACCTCTTCTCAGAGTCATAGACTCTCATCATCTCTCTGGTGATTATCTGAACACAAGACAGCTGAAGATCTAGACCCAAGTCTTTGATCATGTGAAGTTTGGGCCTTACAGTTTCCCCCTAGAGAACAATGGACTTGATGTACCTTTTCATTTTACAATGAGAAAAACAAGGGCATAAAAACTGAAGCTGAAATCAAAACCATTTAAGGTCTCATTTTATGTTATTAAAAATGTACCAGCCTCTGCAGTGCTTGCTCCTTCTTCATGGCTCACCACATGGTATTCCATTCAATACAGCATTTTCATGCTGTATCCCAAGGATGTTACTACCAATCATGATTGATCATCAGACTGAGTTTGTATTGTTTTGATCACTTGCACAATCTATTCAGTTATCTCAGCACCAAGTTCTGGCTATTCAGTTATGCCTGTTCATTTGTTTTCTAGACTAAGTTCATCTCAAAATTTGGATCTGCTTAGACTTAGCGTTTTCTTTCCAGGTTTATTCAATTCATCAAAGTGATGAGTTCATCTAGTTACTCTTCATTGCTTTTGATGGTTTCGACTTTATAGAGACAAGTCCCCAAGTTCTGACTATAGTAGTTTTTGGTTTGGTAGAGAATAGTCATAAATACTAAAAGGCAGATAGAGTTGACTTATCTAGATGTCATCTCTAAGTCCTTTTCTTTGTATTGTATTCATCTTTTCTTGACCTCTATGTAGTATTTGGCTATCAGTGTAAAGCTTCAATTATAGCCCTTAGTACCGCTTGTAGAATGTGAAATTTGATAGAAAATCACAAAATCTATAGGTAGCCTGATACCAAGCATATTACTGGGAGGGACAGGTCTTGCTCAAAGGCAAGGTATTCATTCATAGTGAGGCAAAGATGGAGGAGGGGGTGGTCATTGCCTATTCAGGCCTTGACATCAGCCTTGCAGACAACCTAGACAGCAGCACTGTGGGGTTCAAGTCATTTCACATCAGTTGGGCCCAGCCAAGGCCACTCATAGTTGTCTCCTTGGGAGTTAAAGACATCATCAGCCTTATTGTGGGGGACTGGTTCTGGGGACTTGGAGAGTTGTATAACAGGAAGCTCTAGTACATGGATTCATATGAGCTCTGGGTTGTCTGAGATGGGGGATGGGGGTGTCAAGAGGTCAGATTCACCCTGCCAGGTGTTCCCATACCCTGCAACATCCCCTGCATAAGGGTTAAAGGGTTAGCAGGGTTGTGGGTGCCAGATATTGATGCCCTGGTCCTCTGCATAAGTTGAGAGCTCAGGACTGGGGGTTTAAGGGATGTTGAGGTCATTTGGAGGGGTGGAGAGGGCAAGCTAGACCAGGACAAGGTCATTGTTGGGGGTTTAGAGAATAGTCTGTAGGTCCTGCTCATATGTACTGGTGGTGGAGGTCCTGATTGTCAACAGGTTCTGGGGTCAGGGTCTGAATGATGCCACTAGGTCTTGGAGTGGCATTGCAGGGAGGTTTCTGCCTATGCAGTGGGAACTCCTCACTAGATTTGAGGGTGTAGTAGGTACTTCTCCTCCAGGGAGAGTCTTGATCAAGGGGTGGGACAGGGTTGGGGATAAGGACATTAAGAGAGAAGGGTGGGTTTCAGATTACTATGAGAAGTCATCTATAGATCAGAAAGCAGTGGATTCAGTGATAGTAGGTAAAGGTGGTGTTGTCCACAGCAGTGGGAGGCTTGCAGTAGGTAAATACTGAAATTGCTGGCTACTAGAGCTCAGAATGAGCTCCTTAAATACTACAAAAGTATCTAGAATATTCTACCTAAAGTACCTAAAATTATCCAAGTATCATGACAAATTACTAAGCCAAATGTTCAGGAATCTTCCAGCATAAGCTCGAAGTTGCAAATCCCAACAGGTGGTGAGGGCCACAAGGAACAAGATGATGGTGAAGGCACTGAGAGTGGATGCAAGTTCAATGACTGACTGAGAGTTCATGTGAGGGTTTCTTTATAGCTAGCAGTGAAGAAACAAAAGAGAAGCTTCAAGCTAATTGTTAGACCCAAACTTCATGTAAATAAAGACGTAGTCTAGACCATTGGCTGTCTCACATTCAGACAATCACTGGTGGAATAACTAAGTGTCCAAGGCTCAGCAAAGAAGAACTAATGTCTTAGTTGAGTTCTGTAGTGAGAATAAAGTGTGGTATAGATAAAATTTAGCTCAAAGCTGAGGATACTACAGTGAGAGCCATGCTACTTATATATGAAAGCTGGCATACTAAGAATAGAATAGTGTCTGTGGTTGTCATGTATGGAATGAAAGAAACAATAAGGTAAGTGAGCGATGATTGCAAGCCATAGTACAATCATTGAGAATGTCCATTATAGTCATGGTATTCATGGGTAGATGCTTGAGATAAGATGGGATAATGATAAGTGTCTGATAAGATAAGGTAAATGGAAAAATCATAACAGTTACAGATGTGTGGCTGTTATGGATATTGAGTACCTGCCGACTTGGTGAATGAGTCTACACATGCCTGTACTCAGTCTTCTCAGCCTTAACAGTGACTCACTTGTATTTTCTCTCACTTTCTATTACTTTCTTGATTCTTCATACTCATACTAGAATATTGTAGAATAATAATGACTCAAACCATCCCTTAGTATATAAACTTATAGATAACTTGTATTAGAGAATTGAATTCAATTTACTACTTTCAGTACCCCTCACTCTGCATGAACCCTCAGCTACACCCAGTGCTTGCTGAACAACTCATTGGATATGCCTAGCACTTTCTGACACCAATCTGAAGACTACACCTAGTGCTTATCTTCACCTCTGCCCTGTAATAGCTTTGTGCTTACTGGTGATGAGCCTCCAGGCTCTGTACACTCAGAATTTGTGGATTTATCCATTGACTACCCAATAATAACAGATTTGACTCCCATCTTCCATATTCTACATTGCTGCACTTGATTTAATGCCCCAACCTTTGATTATATGCTACACCCTTTAATATCCTTCAATAACCATGATATACCATGGCTATAACTCAGCAAACCACGTTAATACCCTTCCATTCACATTTATTCTCCATATTTCTGTGACCAATCATGGCAATACACCTTTCATTGATGATCATACTGAAAATGGAGTTTCTGCATCAGTCCTAGGCACCCAAATTGATGTGCCCCTTGATTCCTTGATCATAGTGACATCATTTAGACCCTGCACTCCTCCATCAAAGATATTGACCCAATACGGTGATGAGCCTCCAGGCTCTGTATGCTCAGAATTCACGGATTTTCCCTTCTAATTAACATTACCATCCACCCAACAGCCTCTCAGTAAACCAGTCATTGCACACATGGCAATACCAATTTCGACCTATGGCAACGGTTCCTCACACATCTTTATATCCATCCCATCTAGTTATGCATCATAATTTCCATATTCCATCACAGCAAGGCACGTTTGATTGACAGCAACCCAAAATGGAATTAGCACATCAAAAGAAGCACCCTAATGATGTGCTTCCCCACCATTCAATTAAAGATGATGTGAATGACGTATCCACTCATCCATCAAAGATATCAAGTGACTATGGCCCCAAGTAACCATGTTTACTAAGGCTGTTACCTTGCCAAGGCCTCCTGAAGTCATAATTCCATCCATGCACCTCAGTAACAATGCCATACCCTACCAGTCTGCAGCTAAACAGCACCTACCAATCTGTTCATCAGCCACTCAGTCCATATGATTTCTGTCCAGACACAGCAATGCAGAGGAGTTGCTGTTACTTTAGAAGAAGTAAAACCATACGTTTATTTGAGGATTGACTAAGCTATGGCATTACAGCCTTACTAAGTCTTGTATAAAGATACTATTTATAAATCCATACTTGTAGTATAAAACTAGCTAGAAAACATAGAAAAAGGACAGTTTACCACCAGTTTACGGATATACATCGATTCTATCACCTTCAGTTGACCATGATCTATGTCAATTGTTACGCGCCAGTCTATCACCAGTAAAACAATGTTTATTCACCGTTCTCTGGCAATACACCATTTTGCTCAGCCTACTCTTGATTGCATGTCAAATCTCAAACTCACCAGAGTTATTCCATGGTTTTAACTGTGAAGCGGTGTCTCATGCTAGTCTCTTTGCTCTTAACACTATTGGTACATGACTCTATTGTGCCAATACGTGATCGCCATGCCATACCTCGTACAACATTTTCTTTTACCAGCCAGCCAGTTTCACTTTCACATCATTGGAGTTTTTACACATTTTCTCTTTCGCCATCATCATCGTCACCCACTTGGGTAGTCTCCGAGCAGACTTAGGATCAGTTTCACCAGTATAGGACCAGTTTAGCAAGTTTCATATAGGATCAGTATAGGAAAGTCCCAGTGTGGACTTATAGGTTAGTTTAACATCAGATAGGATCATTTAGCATCAGTGCCAGTTCAACATCGTCTCAGCATTGCCATACCAGTATAGCAACACAAGTTTCCATTTATTCACGTTTTCCTTCGACTCTATAGCCTTCGGCACCACCTTTCACACCATCTTTCACCATCACTGGCCACAACAACACGTTTTCTCAATATTTCCATTCATCCTCAACTAATTAACAACCGTTTAGTCGACTCATTTCCATCCCCATTCCAGTATTAACGTATTTACACGTTTTCGGGTCTCTCCTTCACGGATTCATGGTATTCACATCATACCTGCTTCCGATCCTTCTCGTTATCGAGATCCTTACTGGCTTATGGCCAGGCTTACTAGTACTCGAATACCAAGTGGTACTACTTGCTTGACTGAAAAGTTGCAGTGTATTCTTGCATCTAGAGGAATTGATAATTGCACAGAGGTGCATTGAACCCTAACTCACACCCTTTTGCCTTGATAACCGTGTTTCCACGTTTATTTCCATACTCATCGAGAGTTTGGTTTTGCCATTGCCACGGAAGTCTAGGCTCATCAACAGATACTCCAGACTGCAGTTACTCAGGCTGTTATTTTGCCAAGTCTTCACAGCAGCTTATATCCATTTATCAACCTCAGAACATGTACCATACCCTCACAGTCCGCAGTTAAACAGCACCTAGCTGTTTACTCATTATTCTCCACTTCCACATGGTTTCCCATCCAGACATGGCAATACAGACAAGCTGTTATGCCTCAGCTGACGAAAACTTCTTCTATTTACTATGGATTTACTAATCCAATGACTTACAGCTTTACCAATGCTTAGATATCTTTTCTATTTATAAAACCAAACTTTTAGTATAAAAACTCATATTCTACAGAGGAGAAAAAAGAGTTCTTTTGCTCCAGGTTATTCCCCATTGCTTGCTATAGTCTTAACATTATTGGATGTGTTAATTACCACCAATACATGAATTCTTGCTCCGATAACTTGCTTTTGTCTTTTAATGCTGCAACATTGTTTCAATTTCACCAGATAGGATCGTTTTATTGTCTTCACCTTCTACATTGTCATCGTTTCCATTGCCCACATCAGTATAGGGTATTATTGCCTCTGTGAAGGCCCAGCTCCGCATCATTCACCCACATCATTGTCATTGTCCCCAGTTGCTGTGCAGTATTGCCATGACACTCAGTTATCATATTTTCGTCCAGTACCTCTCTGTTTCAAGCCTGCACACGTTTATTCAGTTCTCCACACGTTTATTCGACTCTCCAAACATTTATTCAATTGTATAAACATCTATTTGATTCTCCTCACATTTATTTGATTGCCCAAATGTTTATTAGGCCAGTCTCACATTTACCAGACCGGTTTTATGTTTTCTAGATCAGTTCCGAGCATCTAGCATGGTTTCTTGGTATCTGTATCATACCAGATTCCATTTAATCTCATTTATTGAGATCCCCTCAGCTTACAGCCTGAGCCTCTTAGTACTTGACTGCTAAAGGGTACTACTTCCAGACTGTATAGTCAAAGTGTATACCTGCATCTAGAGGAATTGACTGCATGGAGGTGCACCAAACCACTCGCACAAACACACAGCCTTGACTACTGTGATTGCATGCATATTTCCTTAGCTCTCTCAGAGTTTTGGGTATTGCCATTGCCATGGAAGTCTAGGCTCAACACTGGCTACTTCCCTTCAGTAATTGCTCCATGCTTACTGTCTTCCTTTATCTCACAAACCAGACCACTCAGGTCTCCTCATGAACCCTTGCCAGAATCCATTCTATTCCCTAACAACATACATCATATTAATTAATCCCACCTCACTTCAATCATCCTTCATTGCCTTGTGCTTGCATATTCTGATTTCAGCAGAATCCTAATATTGGTGGACACATTGGGAACCAGGTATAGGTTCATGTCTGTTATATTCATTGCTTGAAAGTGGCTACATAGCCATTCATACTCTGTAGTCATCCTTGTTGGCTGAAGCAGTCATTCTGAGATGTCATGGTCAAAATCTTTATTTAGTCCTGACCCTGGTGGGAAATCTCATTCTTGCCACACTTGTGAGTTCCACAACAGCATGATTCACCATCAGGAATTATTTGCTCCTCCACCTTGGAAAGAGCATACTTGTCATTCCTTGAAAGGGTTATCCATCAGAGATATGATTCACCCCAAAAAGAAGTGGCCTCAACACTCGAACGAAGAGTACACTACTCTTCAGATGAAGCTTCGTCCTTTTGATGGGCCATTTCCATATGGAACTTATGATGAGGATGAAGAATTTGCAGTTCATATGTGAAATGCCATATCCACATCAATACCATCTTGTGAGCTTATAAGATTCCCAGTGCTAGTATCTCATAGAAAGGTAGCTCTGAGAATACTCAAGGACACTCTGAATGTCAACCTCAGATGTAGTCATGCAGTTGGAGTCACTCATAACTAGTATGAGAAAACATTCCAATACAAATTTGAGCTCTTAGAACAACTGTTGAGACAGACATGGGTGGTTCATATATTGAATGGTAATCTTGGAGTGTGCCTCAATTCATCAATCTTCTTCCAGTTACAAGCTGTGTTACAGTGTAGGAAGCAGCAAGCCAGTTGTTCTCTTTTTATACATGAGATAGATTTTGATTGTCCTACATGGGGCCAGGATATCAGTCTTTTTATAACTGTGAATGACTATGAACTGTACTCCCTCTGTTATCAAACATCCATTGAATAATTTCTGGCAGAGATGGATAACATCCATGATTGGGAGACTGGGAAACCTTGGCCTACATATGAGGAGTTCAGACAGCACAGACACAAGCTGACCCACTCAATGTGAACAATAGCAGATTGGTCAGAGCAGCTAAAACTAGCAGCTACTCGACACCATCTTCAAGGTGAGGCTAGGCAATTGTCATTCTTACTCAGGTCAACTCCCAACATACCATCAGCAAAGCCCCATTCAACCATGGAACTTCAAGAAGACAGTCATTTGACGAAATCATATAATGTAAATACAGCTCACCTACCTACAAAGTCCCAACCGATTACAGGTCCTTCCAATGAATCTGTAATGAGCATGCTGCAGACCCAATGGACATCAACCTTAGCCAACTCCAATGGCTCCAACCTACTTATCAGATTCTGTAGGATTCCAAATCCTGGTTTCTATTGCATATCTCATTTCTATTTCACCTACTAATTTCACATGTTCATTTATAATACCTAGAATCTGTTATGGTACTGAGTAGGTGTTATATTGGATTCCACAGAATCCCCGACTCCTCTAGATACAGAATATTCCAGACTTATGATCTTCTAGCCACATCTATAATATTCTAGAGTCCAATCCACAGACTCCGCTCTAGTATATAAACTGTAGAATTACTTGTACATACCTCAGTTCAAATATCAACTTGGTTAGCCCAATACTCTCATTCTCACTTTGGCCTTCAAGCCTAATCTATCTCTTGCTACAAGTCTGTGGATTCTGACTCCATCGACTTCATCTTGATCCTACTTGTCTTCATCCCATGGACTCCATCCATAATCTATCTTAGAGCTTCAACCCAAAGGTGATATTGCTAATAGCTTTGCCAAGCCCTCATGCACTCCATGCACTCCATTGGTGTGCATTCATTCTCTCTTCTATTGGCATGATCCTAACAGAATCTCTCAATGATACTCCTGTCACATCCTTGATAAATCATATCTTGCCAAATCTTGCTTCCACCATTAGCTTCAAACTATCAATGGGCAACAAAAATCAACACACACTCACTGAAGCAATTGTGACTCAGACATCTCCTTCCTCACAGCAGAGTAAGCTGAAATCTATGATGGAGGTGAACCCTACCATACAGAAAGCACCAAAACCCACTGGACAAATAACGGACTCCAGGAAGGAGAATCCTGCTGTTCCTCTTGCTCTACATTCCAAGTCTCACCAGTTCAAGGCACCTTGCTATAACATAGCCTCCAACTTGAATTGGGGGATATGTGGTACAAGTGCACAGAAGGAGAACTATACCAAGCTGAATATATCAACATCTGCAGGTCAAACTGTGAACCCCAGTCCAACCACAAACTGCACCAATAAACCAGGCAACATTTTGTTAAAAGCCACTGATGAACCTAAAGACTCCTGTGGGCAGAAAACACAAGACCTATAATGGCAAGTGCTGTCAAGCAGCTAATCTGAAGGCAGGTTATAGTGAGTCTAGTCTTGCACCTCCATGCAGTGACTATAGCTTCCTAGGATTATAGCAAACTTTTGCTACAGTTGTTATGAGTCCTTAATGGTCTAGAGAGGCTCAAGTTATGTATGCAAAGTTTCCTGGAAGGGAAGCAATGCATAAACATGGGTGTATGCTGAGTGTGGGCAACCTGTATATGGCACCAACTTTCTGTTGGTGTCAGAAACCTAGCTATGGTTCCAGTATTGTAACTGTGTTTCTAATGAACTTTGTTAGTAACTTTCTTTACCTTTACTAGTCTTTTGAACATAACATTTCAAGGTGAGAGTGACAAGGAGGGTAGCTTTCTTATGCTTAATATTCCTTCCTGCTTTACAGAATAAAGTAGTAACAAGACTTAGTTGTCTGGTCTCTTAGAACACAGAGACACAACATTAAATCTTGTTAGTTGTGTGAATATGAGGAATTGGTGGGGTATCTGCCAGTATATTATTTTCTAGCTATGTTTTGTCCTCTTTTTATATAAATTTTATGAACTTTTATCAGTAAGTAAAGTTTCTAAGGCTATAAAACTGCAGTATGTATTGCTGAGCATGGCTAAGGCATTTATAATACTAAAGAACTTTTTAAGTATTTTACTTACAGTGTTACCAAAGTGTGCGGGTGCAGCTGGTCGTTTTGGTAAGATTTTCTTACATATCCTCAGGTACAGCTCACTAATACTACTTGTTTAAGTATGCAACCATATGGTCCCATACTTTCATTAGCAATCCATAGTTGTAAATAGCCTATGCATGGTGAAACCCATGACTCAGCCAGTGCTACATGTGCCTAAGTTCTAGGCCAGTCAGGTGCTTATTCCATTTATGGATGATTGGTAATCAAAAAGGGACTTGTGGGAATATGGCACATCAGTTCTGCAGTGTAACTTTGCATACTTTGCAAGGTTTGGAATGAAACAAGTTGGCTCTTGCTTGCAATGTTAGGTTTACTGAAAGTCCATGGATGGGACATAATCAATAAATTGAAGGTAGTGCCTGTGATTTCTGGGTGCACAGAGCCTGGAGGCTCATCACCACAATGAGAAGTAAAGAATGGCCTCAACCTCAAACCTAGCAGAATCATGAATCTGCTAGCATTCCCAAGTCCAATGACAAGACTTCTGATTGTTGTAATACTGGCAACTGTAAACTGGAGGATGTACCTTCTTCTCTGGTATATGCATGGTGAAGTCTACAAACCAAAGACAATCAATTTGTTTCTTTAAGTAAGTCAGCTAGAGCCCTACCATTGACACACCTTCAATCAGCTGTGAGCCACACCACAGGTCCTAGTGATCTCATTGCAGTAACTGCCATGGAAATCAAGCCAGAAACTGCACATCATGATTCTCAACTATGTGCAGAACTATGGATGGATGGTCATTCAGAGAAATCATGCAAAGTATACCCAACCCACCTTCCTACAAGGTCTGATTTCCAGTCACCTGTGGGTCCTTCTAATACTCCCACAAGTCTTATCATGTCAAAATGTCATTCTGCTATAGGACTTGAATCATTGAAAGCAGGTACAAACTCACCTACTGTCATGGCAACATATAAAGAAGCAAGCCTGAATTCACATGATGCTGGTGATCCCATGACAGGGCAAGGAAATCAGTACATACTTCCAAAAGCCATAGTAACTTGGACACAGCAGAGCAAGACCAACACTACAAAGGAGCAGAAACAGATGGTGCAGAAAGTGTCACTGCCTGCAAACTACATAGTGAAATCCATGATAGAGAAGGCTATGACATCTCAAGTGGCAGAAGAGAAGACACTAAGCTGCAAGATAAGATGGGCATTGGGAAAGGGACTGAAGAAGAATCAGCAACACACATTACTAGCCCCATCAGCCATGGTGACTGAACAAGAGTCAAAGTGGCTACTTGCAGAATGCTTATAGAGCACCATATTCAATATAGTACCTTTGAAGCACAAGTTGCCAGGGAAACCTGAATACAATCAATCAAATCAGAATAGCCTGGTCTGCACCATTTCAAAAGATGTCCCATGGTCTATTCATATCACACCTATTATCATCTCAGCTCTCCCTTCTGAAAATACTTGAATCAGCCTTCTCACACCATATTCAACAGATCATATTTCAGATCTGGGCATAGGCTTGCAACATGCAGTCAAAATGAAGATCATCCTAGATATTAATGCAAGGAATGATCCTGAAACATGGAAGCAAGGTAAAAAGTTGGACATAATTTCAAGGGAAAATGAACCAGTGGTGATATCAATGAGATGGCAAAATGATGGGGCCTATCATCAATATCATTCCCATTTTGGAAACAATTTCAGCATTGGCAATTACCGATCTCCCTTGTACAAAGCTTCCTCCCTCCACTTTCATGTCTCCTGAATGACAATTTAATACCTCTGTCTGCAGAAACCATTTCAAATTCATTATAGACATTGTACCAGAACATTCAGCTGCAATCTTGCTCTGTCTCCTTAGTAAAGCCCTAGCAAATCTGGATTGCAAGTTGATTCTGGACTCATTTAGTAGTGACAAGACCAGCTGCAATGGCATTCTCAAAGGAGATGAACCTTGCCCTCCATACATGAAAGGTGTAGGATGAGTTCTGCTTTACTCTACTTCAAGTTACTGTCATAATTGGTGAGCAGCTGCTGTACTGAGGAAATTCAAGTCTATGGGTTTTACCTTTTCTAATTCACTTTGTTTCCTTGATATCCACCTTGTTCATGCATATGTAGACTGGAGGGGCTCTGTTATGGATATTGGGTACCTGCCGACTTGGTGAATGAGTCTACACATGCCTGTACTCAGTCTTCTCAGCCTTAACAGTGACTCACTTGTATTTTCTCTCACTTTCTATTACTTTCTTGATTCTTCATACTAGAATATTGTAGAATAATAATGACTCAAACCATCCCTTAGTATATAAACTTATAGATAACTTGTATTAGAGAATTGAATTCAATTTACTACTTTCAGTACCCCTCACTCTGCATGAACCCTCAGCTACACCCAGTGCTTGCTGAACAACTCATTGGATATGTCTAGCACTTTCTGACACCAATCTGAAGACTACACCTAGTGCTTATCTTCACCTCTGCCCTGTAATAGCTTTGTGCTTACTGGGTTTCTATATCAGTAATTGCTTTGTGCTTACTGGCTACTTCCCTTCAGTAATTGCTCCATGCTTACTGTCTTCCTTTATCTCACAAACCAGACCACTCAGGTCTCCTCATGAACCCTTGCCAGAATCCATTCTATTCCCTAACAACATACATTATATTAATTAATCCCACCTCACTTCAATCATCCTTCATCATCTTGTGCTTGCATATCTTGATTTTGGCAGAATTCTAACAGTGGCAGAAGGAGGTGACTATGACTGAATATACATTCTACATCCACCGAAGTTGCTAAATAAGGAGAAAATGCTTTGCAGCCCTTGCAATACAGTTTGACAATGGACTTACTAGGAATAGAAAGATAATCAAGGGCCATTTGTGACAAAGATAGATATACATAGTGATTTTTCAACCACCAAGTGAACATTCAAACAATGAAAGAATTATACTCATTATAATATGATAGAGCTTAGAGTTATCAGTAAGATGATAGTAATGGTTTAAGATCTGCTTGATGGTCCAAACTACTTATACCAAGGCATCATTCTAGATGCTCTGCTTAGTCATCATAATCTATTTTTGGTGCATCCAGCTGAAAGCTCTGCTGACTAATTCATCAACATTAAGCACTATATTTAGCAATACAATTAAAATTGTTATGAGGTTTTTTATTCTACTATAAAATACACTCTGAGGGTCCACTGATAGCTATGGATTATGAAAAAGTTGACTTTAAATCTATACTTCCTTCCAAAGCATGATAATTCATGCTTGAAAGGCCTAAGCTTTTAAAAAATAAAGCCTGAGCCTAAGTTTTCACTAAGCTCTTTTCTAAGGATCCTTTAGCTTTTTAGAGCCTAACTTAACTTGGCATAGAACTTGTATTCCATACTCATAAGCTCACCTTGATGGTCCATATTGATGCACAATTCCAAACTGGCACCCCAAACCATATATGCAATAAAAAGAAACAGTATTCTGAGTATTTATGACAGAAGACCCAGTCATTAAAACAATATTCTTTGCCACAGTAGTCCAAATTCCCCAACAGCAGCTAATAAAAGGTTGGTGAGTGAGAAAAGCCATCACAAAGTAGTGGAACCTTTACCAATTCTGTGATGTTTTCAAAGACCTTGGACAATCACAAGGACAGCAGCAAGTAACACCTGATTGAGATTACCAGTGGTGGAATGGATGTACAAACACCAGCAAGCAAGTAGTCTAAGAGATATCATACATATGCTTCCTTGACCAA
Organism: Armillaria mellea; assembly: GCA_030407055.1. NCBI lineage: Eukaryota > Fungi > Basidiomycota > Agaricomycetes > Agaricales > Physalacriaceae > Armillaria > Armillaria mellea. The sequence goes on from JAUDZF010000073.1 coordinate 71,158, forward strand.
ATCTGACTCACTCACCAGACAAGAACTTGAAATCTGTCTGACTGCTGGGGTGGTTGTACCTGTGATATGAGTCAGATGATTCACTAAAAGAAGGGGGTATACACATGCCAGCAGGTCAACCTTATATGGAATGCACATACTACCAGGCAACATTGCTCAAGTTGTGTGAAGCATCACCAGAGATGTTGTAAACCATGTCAGAAAGCAATACATCCACCAAGGCTTTACTGTGCTTCTACTACAAGAGCCAGAGCCATCTAGTACAGCTACACCAATATCCTTACATCTGCTTCCTGAATCCCTGACTGCAATTGACATGACCTTGCTTTTTGAAAGGAAATCTTGCACAGGACAAACACCCAAAGATGAAAATGCACATAAAAGACAAGCCAGGAGTGTTCACATGGAGTATTTCGACCATCAAACTGCTAGTCCTGCTCTTCTTTCATGGTTATTGATGGCTGTCAATGTGGGCCCCTCCATCCTCAGTGATTCACCTGTGAATTTGCTATCTCTTGGTGAGCATCTACTGGATATCTATATATTAGCTTCTCAGCTGACTTCTGTGACAGACAGCAGTGGTATTCAGGGTGTATCTGAGCTGTTCATCCTTGACAAGATCATGAAATGCATACAACATTGAAAAAACCTTCCAAATACCCCCAAGCCTTGTGAGTACTTCAATCTCATCAGTGGCATCAGCACTGGAGAGTAAGCTGGAGCAGCCTTCTCAGATATGAAGGCAATATCAAGTGCTGTTCTTTAGACTGACCACTATCATGCTAGGAAGGCTAAATATGTCTACCAAAGAAGCCTTTCAAAGCTACAACAAAATCTTTGGTACCATGTTCTGTGTTGAGAACAGGAAACCTTTCTACAGGGACAGCAAATTCAAGGCAACCACACTGGAGAAAGAGATACAGGACATCATTCACAAGGCTGGGCACAGCAATAATCAGAAGCTACTGGATCCTGACACCAGACAAAACTCAAAAGGAAATGCATAAGCTCTGTGCTAATTCAAGATGTTGCTCTCACTCCCTTCAACAGCTTTGTGTGCTCCATGACTGGAATAAACCTGTGCTCTCTCCAATGTTTCCACACATATCAAGGACTTCTGAATCAAGGCCTGGACTGCAAGATATGGGAAGCCACACATGCTACCACAGCAGCACTGACCTTCAAGGTCATCAAGATTGTCAGTCCTGGAGGTTTTGGTCCTGATTACATGGATGCAGGCCTGAGATTCAACAACCCCATGAAGGAGGTCAGAGACAAAGCCAGAGACCTGTTTATACCCAATTGATGCATCTGCATGCTCATCAGCATTGGGACAGGCCATCCTGGTCCTAGTGGGTTCTAGCAGCTGAAGGGAATAGAAAAGGTGCTCCCATTGGAGCTCATCAGGGTCCTGCAACATATCACAACCAACTGTGAAAGTGTGGCAGATGAACTAGCTAAGGAATATGGGAATGGGGGTGTATATTTCAGATTCAATGTTCTCTATAGGGCTGAAAGAGTTTCATTGGATGAGTAGGAGAAGATGAGTGAAGTGATGGCCCATATGTCCTCATACTTGAGAGGTCCAGAGGTTTCAAGGGAGATCAAAAGAGTGGTAACTTGCCTTTGTTCTTCATCACCTCAAACAAAATAATATAATGTTCTGCATGAAAAAGTCATCAGTTGCATGTACCACAATGTGGCATCCATAGAAAATGCAGGGCCATTCAATACAAGATACTGATTGCTATGGTGAATACCACTGCATTAGCAATACATGAGGAGGTCTACACACCAACTAAACACTGTATCCATCTCTATCCAATCATCCCATTATCACCTCCTCCCCTCTCCATAAGCTCACTCACCTAAAATTCCAACCCAACTAACTTGATGCCCTGCCACTCTGATTATGCACAACACCAAAGTACTGCCCTGTGAGCAGACTCATGCACTGTTTCCTCCTCCAACACCACCTTCTTTCATCAGAGTCCCATGACTTGTCATCCAATTAGGATGAGGCCATGTCCTATCCCTACAGTTCATACATGAACTGTATGTGTTCTTGAAGTTCTGAGTCTCAGTTCACAGTCATCAAGACAAGTGACCTATGGGCTAGCTGTTCATCCATTGGTTTGTGCTGGGAATCACTCTCCTTCCCATCCAGTGATATGCCTGTACATTGCATACCTCTGTGAAACCCACCTGAAATCACATTTTCTAAGTATTACCAGGTTATAACTAAGTACTGAGCAAGTGAGAAAGAACATTAGCAAGCACTACCAGGTAGGACTTACTTAGGGATCCTGTAACAACATCTCTCTGAGTTAAGTTTGAAGGCCAGGTATTCTGCCCAAATACCCAAAGCACCTAGGTGCCAAATAAGAAATGAAGGCTATGTGTGGCAGTCTGACCACAGAACATCTGATCACCTGGACCAATCAATAAGTGATTGAGTCTATCAGGTAGCTGTGCAATAAGCTCATATCTGTCAGGTAGGACATTTCACCTGCCTGGTAGTATAAGCAAGTATCTTAGTTAGTCTCGATGGCATTTGTAGTTACATAAGCTAGTAGAATAGTATATATACCCTCATGTAAAAGTAAGGAGGGCAGGTTTTCTGACCCCTGGAATGCTGCCAAGCAAATAGTATGGGTTTAACAGTTAAGAGCTTTGAGTCATAGACTCACCAGGAAATAAAGTAATTTGTAACGTGGTCACTCCATGTGTGAAAGAACAATTCAGCAAGCAAACAGTATAAGCTAGAAACAGAAAGTCAGACCCAAGAAACAGTTCAGAACCAGTACAGTGTTTTAAGTCACAACCAGGTGTTAGAATTGCGGGGCCATTCTCAAACGAAGTGAGTGGCAAATTGGGATTACATCTGGGGCAAACACAACATGGGGACTGACTACGAAATATTCTAGCTTATATACTATGAAATCCCCTCGGAAATAAGTCAACATGTAAATAGTAGATCACTACGAGAACCGACGGCGACTAACTGTCTGCCATGAGAAGCTCGCACATCTCACACCAGGCACAACGTATCAGCATTGAAACTGCACCAGGCAGCTATCCTGTCTCTGTTTTAGTTTGTGTTTTGTAATGCATTGAACTTAAAGAGAACATTGCAATAGACCCTGTCATAAAACATATTCATTGCACAAGAACAATTAAACTACAGTACAAAGCATCAGAACCGGGTACCATATACCTCCCTTCGAACCGTAATCGCTGAAGCATTTAGTGTGGTGTGTTTGTGTTTAGGCACATCACATCTATATAGGCGCCCAGCACCTTTCACCAGATGCTCTCTCTAGGCACTTCGTGCATCCCAACAGAAGCAGCACTATTAAGGTGTTCAAGCACATTTATTCTGCAAATTAAATGGCATCAGATTGATACTTCGAGAAGTAAACGAACGCATACCGGACTTGCTCCAAAAACCGTCATTGACGTTCATGTCTTCCAAATTGCGAGCTACAACCTCCAGGCAATAACGGAGTCGGAACCATTCATTCTAGGGAAGGTTGGGGTCAATGGTATCCTCTATACCTAGCGCACAAGCAGATCATGTCCGCGCAATGTCTCACATCCTGAGATTTGAGCACTAGCGGTTGAGCAAACCGAGTTTGTCTCCCAAAAGAGAGACTGGAGAACGATGAAGACTTGTCAACGACCTGGAAAATACCTGTTAGATGACGCGACAAGGAGCAGGACAGTCAACGCACTGGTTCGAATAAACTCGTCTGTGATCCCGTCCTTCAAAGGGAACATTGACCTTTTCTTTTCTTCCCTTCCGGTACCGAACACACCTTCAAGTGGCGAATTATCTTGCCCAACAAGGACTGAGGGCAAGGCGCGTGAGCTGGTGCCATGTCGTCGTTGGCGGAGGAGAACTCCTCGAGGCCAAAGAGTCAGTCAAGAATACGTTTCCAACGCGCCAGTATCGAGAAGGGAAGCCTACAGCTCTGGTGACCTTGGCTCCATCCATTTCGGTGGGGAGGTTTTTCGTCGTTCCGACCGTGTCAAATACGTAGTAACGAATCGCAGGTTTCTTGTCCTTTTGAGAGGCAATTCTTGTCGCATCGTTTAAGGTGGTCATGGTTAGGAAGAGCGTGCTTTTTTCTGTTCGCACTCTCCTCTGCCCTGGCTGCCACCAAGTCACTCACTTCGGACCAGACGACGACTACGAGGAGGAAGAAGAAATATTCTACGTCACCCTCGAACTGGGAAACGTCGAACCGTCTCTCATCCCGAGCTGTAACAGCTACCACCTAGTCGTCAGTCCTCCCTCTGCTCGTCGAGCACCAATTTACTCTATTCCAGGGCTTGGATACCCCGACGCCGTTTCTACAGCTAGCTGGGACGGTACTCAAGGGTCGGCACGAGACATTGTTGAGCACGAAATTGGTGTTTTCCGGTTCGTATGTCCTTTGTCGCATGTTGAACATCTTGCCTACTCTCCTGAAGACGCCAGTATCCTACACGGGGAGCACACGGCAGCGTGTCTGCTTCAGAGAAGTGCGCCTCGAAGAAAAGGGCAAACCCAAAACCCAAAGCCGACGCTTGCCAACTCGTGCTGGATCGCATTACCGGGAAACTCGCAGCTCTACCACGCTGGCGCAGGACTCGAAAGATGGAAGTCGTCCCTGAGGATTACTGATGCTATCGTACACTTTTGAATTCCTACTTGTATCGTGTCTACAACTGCGCCAAAATCGTCTTTGCATCTGTAATGGTGACCCTGCTTGGATCCTCCTCGACTGCAACCGACGCGACTTCGTGTTTTTTCACAATCATCACATAGCGCTATGGGCGATGTCAGTTTGGAATAGGATGAAGAGCTGTTCATACCTTTGAACGCGGACCTCCCAATAGCGGCATAGCGTCGAAAATCAAGCCTGTCGCGCCAGCAAACTCGCCTTGGTCGTCCGCTAGGAAATGGATAGCTGTCGAGCAACAGTCAGCCCTCACTATGATTGGCAGGCGGGTAAGACATACGAGTGCCCTTGGGCGCCAGTTTCTCTTTCCACGCACTAGACGAGGGTTAGCACCAGCGCATACATCAACCATCGAACCCACTTCATGACAAACTGGTCATTAACCGCAACGACGTATATCGCAGTCACGCCCTTGGCCTTGAACGCCTCGTAATTGTCGATGTAGCCCGGGACCTGGGCACTTCCTTGCTTGCAACGTCAAGTGTCCAGAGAGACGCTTACGAGTCTACGTCCACCCTGCGAATGGCATCAGACTGGGACATCAAGAGCACAAAAAAGCACCCTGGACTTGCCCGCTCATGTCCTCCACAACCTCCAAGCGATAACGAATTCATTCCAGGGAAGGTTAGGTCCTCTATACCGCGCGCGCAGAGGCGGTTTCGTACGTCCGTGTCCATACAACGTTTTTAACGCCTTCCGCCGAGGACTATTAGAGGCACATCTTTCTTGTATAGGTACTGAACTATTCGTGCGTCGTGAGCGCCACATCGGAGTCGTTCTAGTACGACCTGGGAAATCCTGTTAGATAAGACAAGCATAACGACAATTAACGCACTAGTTCAAATACACTTGTCTGTGATCCCAAGGGACGTTGACCTTCCCTGTTCCCCTTCCCTTGCCCGTACTACACAATTCGGGATAGAAGAGGACAATAGATCCAAAACAAAAAAGTAACCGCGAGTATACCGAGAAGAAACCCCAATGTCGGAAATGATGCCACGAGCCGCAGCTACCAACCATTGATCCTCCGGCTGGTACTGAACAAAATTCGAATACACAGATGGTCTTCCCCAACAAAGGCAAGGCGGTGCCGTGGAATCCTGCAGTCATCATAGACAGCATCTGTTGAGAGAGAGGACCTGTCAAATTTTGCCACAGCGCAGGAGTGGCCAGAATGCAAAGAAAGATTCTCCGATGCGTAGTCAAGAACGGGAAGATGAGATTAGCGCCAACATGCAAACAGGTGGAGTAGCTCTGGCCGCCCCTCGTTTAACGCATCCGACGAGCTCTTGCTTGCGCGCTTCAAGATCGTCGTAGTCAGGGAAGAGTGCCTTATTCGGCACGCACTCTCCCTCCCTCTTCCCGCGATGTCACTCTGCCCCGGCTACCACCAAGTCGCCCAATTAGGACCAGACGACGACTACAAGGAAGAAGAAGAAGAGATATTCTACGTCACCCTCTGAGAAATGTCGAGTCTCTCATCCCGAGCTGTGACGGCTACCATCTGCTCGTCAGTCCCTTCCTCTGCTCGTCGAGTTGCGGTTCACTCTATTCTAGGGTCTGGATACCCCGACACCATTTCTACAGCTAGCTGAGACGGTGGTCAAGGGTCTGCACAAGGTACGTATGTTCTCTGATGTGTATGTTTAGTCGCGTGTTAAACCTGGTATATCTTGGCTACAGAACACGAACACGCAGTATCATACATGGAGAACACACGGCATCGTGTCTGCCTCAGAGAAGTGCGACTCTGAGAGTAGGGCAAGGCCAAAGCCGACGCTTGCCAACTTGGTTGAACATCAATTGTATTTCTTTCAGCGTTTTTGCTGGGAGGAAGGGAAGGAAGGAAGAAGAGGCTGCAAAGGACACGTTACTCCTCAAACACTGTAGCTTGGGAAAGATGGAACCGCTCTGATACTCGGCGAGACGAAGAAGGATAGTGGAAGAGAACTTCTGGCACAACTGGCGGGATCAAAGTGATGCTTCGAACACGATTTGCATACTGTCGGAAATGGACCCAGGTTTGGTCAGGAATATCTTCCGGCGGTACCTAGGGGGAAAAAAAAGTAAGAATCAGGCTGTGTACTCCGTAGAGACGCGCTCTTTTCTGTATACCTCGACCTCAGTTCGACCTCCACCGACCGCGTCGTGGATACGCAGCTGCCGCGATCCACCGCCCCGTCATACATGGGATACAGAATTCGCCGACGTGGCTCTCGTTTTGCGCAAGCTCCAAAAGTGTCCATACACGACTTGCTACAAACATTATGCTATCGTGTGGTTCCGGCATGAAACATGCAAAGCGATGGGTGTACAGGCGATCCACAGATCCCAAGGCGGCATGGATGATGTCGCTGACTGGCTTATCGAACAGAAGCAAGTAGGAATCACGCTGCTAGGCGTCAAGCGATCGCCCATTCAAAACTGGAAAGCCAAAGTATATTCCAACACCGAGAGCTTGTATGTGAAGTTCAAGTCTCTCATAGAAAAGGGAGATCAGATACTACGTAGGTGCAACCCTTTGCTACGCAGAATACTCACTCATGCATTGCCATCAGCGGAGAGCGAGAGGCTCTACACCACCGTGAAAGTCTGGGTCACTAACGATCCCGGCTCTATGATTGAGCGCGGTGGTTTCTATACAGATGAGGAGTCCATTGCGATGAACACAAAGGGTTCAGGACACCTTGGTGCTATGACCGATGAACACTTTGCTGCGCAGGTCGCAGATCATCTTAAGCCTGGTGCGACGTGGTGGATGAAGGCGTGTGGGTTTTATGGTTGGTATCTAGAGTAGTAATGTCGAGTAGCAATAGGTCCATTTCTCCAGCAGGTCTGGTGGCGTATTTAGGCTGCGAATAATCAGATGCACCTTACTCAGTTGTATCGTTTGGGAGAAAAAGACGAGATAAAATTCACTTTCCTCGTAGTTACGTGTGCCGCTGGCGAACGGCACTAGTTCTTTTACCCACCTTAAGCCAAAGAGCAAGATTCAATACCACGCACTGCACGCGACTCAACGAATGCCATACTTACGACGTAGCATCAATAGAGCAGTGTGCACGTCGCCGAGCATGCGTGCACGCCGTACGTGAGGCATGTCGGGCGGCATTTCTTACTTAGAAACAGTGGCAGAGAACACACCTAGCCCTAGGAAAGGTTCGGCTAATCTACCATACAGATGGAACAGCATGCCAACCACCCAAGTGCCCAGAGTATTCAATGGCCGCCGGATGAAAAATTTAACGATATCACCCCCATTGAAATAGAACGGAACCGCTGTGAATCATAGATTCAGAAGCCTGAATCATATTACATCGTGTTACAAACCGAGAGTAGACATAAATTACAACGGACCTGGCAAAAATAGCTCAGAGCAAAGGTATGATAACAAAAAGAACGACTCACTGGAATAGACATAGTTTAGGCACCGAAACCGTACAAAGTACGTCCAGAGCGCTTCAAAGCGTAGACCACATCGAGCGCGGTAACCGTCTTGCGCTAGATCCACGTTCTCGTAAGCACGATATGGGCCAACAGGCAGAGTAACACACCTTAGCGTGTTCGGTGTAGGTGACAGAGTCTCGAATGACATTTTCAAGGAATATTTTCAAGACACCACGGGTCTCCTCATAGATAAGACCAGAGATACGCTTCACTCCACCACGGCGAGCGAGACGACGAATAGCGGGTTTGGTGATACCTAGATGACCGTTTTGAGAATATAAGACTTGAAGAGTGGAGTCACCTACCCTGGATGTTGTCGCGAAGAATCTTGCGGTGGCGTTTAGCACCGCCCTTTCCGAGTCCCTGAAGGACTCGTCAGTTACGCAAGAGGTAGTACGAACATTGCAGGATCGCACCTTTCCACCTTTGCCGCGTCCAGACATTGTCGATAAGAGCTTGTAGGCGATAGATGTTCTTACTGAGGAGAACGACTGCTGGTTAAGCGAGGTCGAGATTTGATGATGGAGTAAAAAGACAAGAAGGCAGCCGTTCGGATCCCACGCTTATATAGGATTGAGTCACGTGCTAAACGCGATCGAAGCTCAACAGACCTCAACAATCAACGTGTCAGCATTGAGTCAGGTTTCGTGTACATGATCCACGCGCGCCGGGACGCATCGTTGACAATAATCGAACACAAGATCATCTATCGAATTCAAAGAAGAATGTCATCTTGGAGATACACGTTGAGGAACAGAAATCTCTCGATGGAGAGTATTGGTCGCTTTCAAGCTTGCTTCTGTAAACTACGTAGGTTCCTTCTCATAAATAAATGACCTTTTTGCGTAGTCAATCTACTTCCCATGCTCATTGAGTACATCACTGTCCCTGCTCCCTCTGATGTTGGTCCCATCGAATGGGCTGACACACATCCTGAAGGATCGAACCGACCTCATTCCAACCCGACCCTCCCTCAACAAGCACCAAGTACGGAAAGATTCTATCCAGGAACCTTGCCACAAGAGCCGGCTTTTTCACTGTCGTATTCACCGACTTCAATAACTGTAGCCGATGGGAAAGAACCTCTTCCGCAGCTAGCACCCTGTCATCAGGAAACACGATAGGCATATCCAGCGACACGAGTCTTGGACAACACTTGGCCAAAACTGGCAACATTACATGTGAAGGAATGTCTCCGGACAGATGAGGGATCGAGATCGACTCGATATGAGGCCATGACGGGGCTAGAGAGGT